>VMDO01001778.1:132933-191593 GCA_007922755.1 Pedetes capensis
TTAGTACCTGGATGGGAGACCGCCTGGGAACACCAGAAGCTGTAGGCTTGGGAGAAGGACCTGGCAACCCCCTCCCAAAAATCAATCTGCCATTGAAAACCCTATGAACAGCAGAGAAGCACTGACAATAGTGTTTCCCCTGTTGTACAGAGGGTCGCTATGAGTCGGATACCGACTCGATGGCACCTAACAACAACAATTATGAAGGTAGCAAAGAAGTGTGAAACAAAGATTGATCGAGCACATAATGTTTAACATATTAAAAAAATAAAGTTAGATTAAGAAAGATAAGAGGAAAGAACTCAAATGGAGTGCAAATAGAGACAAATGAGCCCAAACATATTCCAAAGGAAAAACAACCATGAGGAATAGGAGTGGGGGAGGGGGGAGCAAATCCAAGTAGTTGTTGAACACACTGCTCTGACTATACACTCTCCTTTGGGGGTTGTTGTTAGGTGCTGTCGAGTCGGTATCTGACTCATAGCGACCCTATGTACAACAGGTGAATCACTATTGTCAGTGCTTCTCTGCCGTTCACAGGGTTTTCAATGGCAGATTGATTTTTGGGAGTGGGTTGCTGGGTCCTCCTCCCAAGCCTACAGCACCTGGTGTTCCCAGGTGGTCTCCCATCCAAGTACTAACCAGGCCTGACCCTGCTTAGCTTCTGAGATCTGACAGGATTGGATTCCACAGGGTTAGGGCTGCAGGCTTCCATTGGGGGTGGGGACTGCAAACAAACCTTGAGCTCCTTTTAGTAGATTTGTGTAGGTACACAAAGTTGACAGTGGCTGTAGAACAGAGCAAATGAGTAAATATGTGAATGTTGTGGAAGCCAGAATGTTCTCACTGGCGAAGGCATGTGCAAACAGGGCAGGGAGGAAAGCCAGGAGAATCGTGTCAGATGGCTGAGATCAGAGGTGTCAGCAAGACTCAAGATTTCTGCCCTTCACCCTTCTAAAGTTTCTATCCTTTGATTGCTGGCTTCTGTATCTCTGCACAGTCGGTTCCAGTGACAGAGCATGTCCTTCTGGTCATCTCTGTTTATTAAAACCCTACCTCTTCTCCATGAGGATTTTTGTGCTTTCTTCCCCTGGATTGGATCAATTTTTCTTTTTTCTTTTCTTTTCTTTTTTCTTTCTCTTCTTTTCTCTTTTCTTTTGTTTTCTTTCTCTTCTTTTTCTTCCTTTTTTCTTTCTTTTTCTTTTTTCTTTCTCTCCTTCCTTCTTCCTTCCTTCCTTCTCTCTCTCTCTTTTCCTCTTTCCGTCCCCATCTCTTTTTCTTTTTCTTTTACATCTCTCTCTTTTGAACTTCCATGGTGGAGAAATGGGGTGGAGGAGGCCCAGGGAGGAAGCGTTGGGGAAGGTCTCTGCCCAACAATAACAGGAAACTGGGAACTTGCCTGGAGAGTGGCGCTCTGTAGGAATGGGTGGGGGGTGTCCAATTGTGCTTTGGAGTTTATCAGAGGAATTAGGGCAAGAGAAACAGAAGCAAAACACATCCTGGGTTTGGAGTTCTAATTCTTCTTTTACTTACTAGTGGAATGACCATGAGTAAACCACATTTTCAGGACCTTCCCTTTCCTCTTTGCGAGTAAGGGAGCTGGCTGACATGGCCGAGATCCCTTCTGCTCTACAGGATCCCTTGTGCTCTTTGAGCTATGTGACTGGCTGCCATTGTAGATTCATGAGCAGAAGAGCACCGTGCAAGGATATTTTAGGAAGATTACTTTAATATGCAGGGGAGATGGAAATCCGAAGAGAGTGAAGGTAGCTGAGAGGCAATTCCAGTAACCATTTCTGAAAATGATGTCATTCAAATTTAATACTGTTTGCTGAGAGTTTTATGTCAAAGTGTCAGGAAGGGAGGCATCAAGTTGAGTGCCTCTACATGATAACTTTGTTTCTAGGTCAAATTAATTTCACATCTCCTGGAGTAATTAAAAAAACACAGTGCTGATACAATCTCTAAAAACACATCAGTGAGCCGAGTCTGGCAAATGTTTCTTTTCCACGTTCTTCCATGAGACCAGTTTAAGTAATGGTTCACTTAGTAGAGAACGTCTGTTATTTTGTCCCTTGAAATATCCAGCACTGTTTGCAAATGTATCAAGTCCCTTTTCTCTCTGCAAAACTAGCTGGCCATAAATTGAGCATGCTGACCTCTTATTCCTGCTTCTTTCAACAGGCACTTGGTTTTGTGATAAAATTTCATCCTAAAATTGTAGGAAAGCTCTTACCGTGGTAGTTTGCTCTGTTTCTTAAAATAAAATGCTTTTCACAGGGAGCTGAATACCCCAGGCTCCTTGTGGGAGAAAGTGATACTTCTCTAGGTCACTGGTTTCCGGTTAGCCACACTGAGTGGGGAAGAAAGTCACGCCTGGCCACCCTATAGTGACTGGGGCAGCCAGGAGCCATGGGTGAGGCAGGAGGGGAGGAGAAGAGTCTTTGATTGCTGTAAACTGGATGCTTCAGTGAACTAGAAATGCTAATTAGAGAACCATTCGGTTGTAGGCCAGTGGCTAGAATCTCTCCTGAGTGGTATGATCATGATACCATATGACAGGTACCACCCAATGACTAATAAAGGAGGCGTGAGAACCTACAGCCTAACAACCTCAGCTCTCAGAGGTGTGAGCAGAGTCCACGGGATGAGTAAATGCAAGGTGGCCTGGCTTCAGTGCACTCAGCCTGGGTCTCAGCACTCCAGAGTCCTGTACCAGCCTTTCTTCTGTCTTCCTTTTCTGCCTTTATTCCTTCCTTCATCCAATACTAAATAAGAATTGTTGTTGTTAGGTGCCATCCAGTTGGTGTCTGACTCATAGTGACTCTATCTACAACGTGAAACACTATTGTCAGTGCTTCTCTGCTATGTATAGGGTTTTCAATGGCTGATTGTTTTTTGAGAGTGGGTTGCCAGGTCCTTTTCCCAAGCCTACAGCACCTGGTGTTCCCAGGTGGTCTCCCATCCAGGTACTAACCAGGTCGGACCCTGCTTAGCTTCCAAGATCTGATGGGATCTGGCTCCACAGTGGATAGCCGCAAGCACTTTAGAATAAAATGAATTTTAAGGCTATTAGCAAAGATATGATGTATTTTTAGAAAACATTAGAAGTTACAATTGAATGACCATTACTTAATGTATTAAAATAAAACAACTTTTCAATGCAGAATGGGAATTAGGCTGGGGGAAAAAGGATGGAAGAAGCAAAGTCATATCTGTGTGGTTTTTGAGGACAGGGAGTCGTTTAGATTGTTTTGATTTCTTACAGGCATCAGACTCCAGCTTAGTAGGTGACTCAGTGTGAACTGTGAGTTCACACATCCCTGATCACTTCAGGTACAATGTGCCCTCTTCTTCCTCATTGCCAAAGTGTGGTCTTTGCCCAGTGCTGGTCTGTGGGGTGTTTATTATCATTGTCATTATTAGTCTACAGTCAGATGACCACAGAGATTGAGAGAAAGGATTTAAGAACTTGCATAACAATTTGGCATTGTTGTAACATCCAAGCACATTTTCATTGTTTTACAAAGACATCGGTCTCCAGTGGATTAGGAATTTTGAAAAGATGTCCTTTGTCATGGAGAGTTTGAGAGGCACTATGTATGTTGGGCTGGGATTTAGCTCAGTTGGTAGAGCGCTGCTCTGCAGTCTCTGAGGTCCTGAGTTCAATTCCCAGCACTACAAAAATGGGAGAAGGATGTGGCAACCCACTCCCGAGGCAATCCTGAAACAATCAGCCATTGAAAACCCTATAAGAGTCGCTATGAGTTGGACACAACTCGATGGCACCTAACAACAACAACAATGTATGTTCTATCAGGTTACCAACAAAACATTTACTTAGGGCCTACTATGTGTGAGGCCTGTGCCTCCTGGTCTGGCCTGGAGGTTTGGATGGGCGGTGCCACCATACACACAGATACTAAACACAATTCACTGGGGACCCTTGGGTGAGGGGCACGGACTCCTGTGGCCCTTAGGACCCCAGTGGAGATGGGAGAAAGGAAAAGCCTCAGGTGCTTTTGCCTTCCAGGGGAAAACACCCGTGTTGGTGGTCTCATTGGTCACGAGGAGACAGTTCTTGCTTCGTCGGTGATCAGACAGAGAGGGGATTCTTTCCTTGTTGATGGTCGCTGTGGGAGAGTGTTCTTTCCTCACTGAAGGTCTGGGGGAGAGCAGGAAAGCTGTTTCCTCATGGGCAAAAAAGGTCTCACTTAGCCAATGGTCTGGGCAAAAAGGCGAAAAAGGCGTAAAGGGTCGAGCTGCCACAGTGCAGCTCCTTATATAGCTCGCCCACAGAATGGCCTGAGCCAATCAGCTTTCAGTCCAGTTATCCAATCAGGGAGGGTTTTGTATAAACATGCAACCAAATTACTTTGATTTTGCCTAGATTTCTAACTTACAAACCAGATATTCAAAAGACGTTTTCCTAGTTTGGGGTTTTTGTCAACTTCCTCCCAATTTTTCCCTGTACTATATGCCACTGTCAGATCTAGGTATGAAAACCAGCAAGGAGCTAACAATCCAAGGTGGTTTTTTGTTTTGTTTTGTTTTTTTTGACAGCACTAGAGGTTGAGTCCAGGGACCTTGCACATGCTGGAAAAGTGGCCTACCACTGAGGTGAACCGCAAACCCCTTTTTTATTTTTATTTTGAGACAGGATTTCATTAAGTTACATAGGCTGCCTCTGACCTCAAACTCTTGATCCTCCTGCCTCAGCCTCCTGAGTAATAGGGATTAAAGGCATGTGCCACAGCACCCAGCCATTATTGATATTTTGGC
The DNA here is from genome assembly GCA_007922755.1 of Pedetes capensis. Classification (NCBI taxonomy): domain Eukaryota; kingdom Metazoa; phylum Chordata; class Mammalia; order Rodentia; family Pedetidae; genus Pedetes; species Pedetes capensis. The sequence continues at coordinate 137,716 of VMDO01001778.1, forward strand.
ATGAATAATTCTGCTTGGGGGGCTGTTTTGTGCACCGTGGGATAGTTTGCACCATCCCCGGCCTCTATCTATGAGAGGCTAGTAGCACATCCCGACAGTGACAACTGAAAATGGTGACTGGACATCACACATACCCGGTATGTCTCCTGGGGAGCACAATTGTTTCTGGTGGCAAACCATTTCTATGTGGAATGGTTATATATAGTTGTGGTACAGTTAAAAACTTACCAGGCCAATGAAAATATGCTCAATGTTGTGTAAACCAAAATGCAAACCAAAGCAACAATGAGCTCTTGCCTTGTACCTATTAAAATGTCTAAAATGTTTTAAAAATAGCAATGCCAAGTGCTGACAACCATGCAGAAAAACTGGAAATCTTATACACTGCTGATGGGAATGCAAAACAGCACTGTCACTTTGGAAAATAACTTGGCAGGTTTTTTCAAATCAAACTAAACTTACTCTTATTACATGAGCCAGAAGTCACACAGTTAGGATACACTCACCTCTAAGTGTGTACATGAGTGAAATGCAAATTTAAATTCGCACATACACCTGGATGTGTATGCTTATAACAGTTCTATTTGTAACTGCCAAAAAAGTAGAAACAGTTCAGATGTTCTTCAACCTGTGTATGGGTAAACGCACTTTGGTATGTCTACATGGTGAAATACTACTCTGCAACAAAAAATCAACCACCGACAATATGTGTAGTGATGTGTATGAATCTCAGGTGCATTAGGCTAGGTGAAAAAGAGGCAGGCTCACAAACTATAGTATATACAATTCCATTTACATGACATTCTGGTAAAGGCAAAGAAAATAGACCCAAGGTTGCCAAAGATTGGAGATAAGGAAAAACGGTTACCTATAAAGACCACAGGGGAAATATTTGAGTAAAGGAACTTCAATGTTTTTCTTGTAGTTATAGCTATTTGACTGTATACTTGTCAAAATTTGTAAGACAGTATGCTAAAAAGGGTGAATTTTCCCACATGTAATACATACATATATACTATTGTATATATGTATTTTAAAACATTAAAAAAGTGTCAGTGCTACCAGAATGAGTAAAAATAAGTAATCTAAAATAAATACAGTTCTCAGTCTTTTCCAAGCCCAGAACACACTGTTCTTGGTAATTCAGGGAGAAGATAAAAGGTGAATTTTATTTCCTTGGCAAAGCCCCATTGTTATTTAATATTACCACATATTCCAAATGGCCTGAATATTATGTAGCACTTGCAGAAAGGAGGCAGGTCTCTCCCTGCAGGTGAAACACACCTGCAGCATCAAAGTCCATTAGCTAGTGCCAGACGTATCAAGCCCTTTTTGTTTTATGTCTTCATTGACACAGTGTTCCTTGGAGGGCAACAGCTCTTCCCTCTTTTAATCTTGGTCTTGCCATTCCCTTTGGGGCTGGGGTTTAGCTCAGTTGGTCGAGTGCTGCTCTGCACTCTCTGAGGACCTGGGTTCAATCCCCAGCACCGCAAAAATGGGAGAAGGATGTAGCAAAGCAATCCCAAAACAATCAACCATTAAAAACCCTATTTAGGTGGCTGTGAGTTGGACATGACTCAACAGCACCCAACAACAGCCTGCCATTCCCCAAGTCTCACCTCTTTAATAACAACATTTTATCTACCCCAGGCTACAATCTTCTCTCCCTTTTCTGGACACCTACACCATTTATTGCCTGCATTATTCTTCTTAAAGCTATTTATTTTTTCATTTTATGTAAATATGTGGGTGTCCTATGGTCACATGCTGTTAGAGATGACTTTGGGGCAGGGATTGCATCTTCTACTTCTGTATAAGTATATATAAACAACCAAAAGAACAAGTGTCTAATACATGCTTCCTGACGATGTTGATGACGGTACCAAGGCACTGGATGGTCTGGTCTCTATGTCATTTAAGGACATCCTTTGCCTAGATTAAACTTTTAAAAGGCAAGACTGGAAAGATGGAAGGAAACTGTCCAGCATGTCCCCTCAGTCACCTCAGTGTGAGAAGGTTATGCAAATGAGAAATCAAGAATTTTATCATTGATAAGCTTCCTCGTCTGGAGATAAGAACGAAGTTTTGGGCTTGACTAAGCCATCTTTGTTGCAGCTCCCAAGAGGGAATATTTTAGCCTCTATCTCTGTACTGAGCTGCCAAGAATAATGATGTTAGGTGTGAAACTAAGAACCTCTCCCAGAGGGCTGTCTTCAAGGTCAAGGGGACCATCTGGAACTGAAATGAGAGATCGACTGATAGGGCAAGACTGAGGGAGGCAGAGTTTGCTGGGGGACAAATGGCATCTGGCTCCCTGCTTTGAAATTCTTCCCCTTATCCACATTGTTCTCTATTTAACTTTGAAAAGATGAAAATGAAGAGAAATTATTAGTAAAATGAATTATAATTGTAATAAGAGAAGCAGTAATGAAGTTAATATATGAAAAATAATTGTAATATAATGAAACATGAAGACCTACCAAGGATTGAGAGAAGGCCCTTCTATCCAACTGGAAAGCTTAGAGGATACCAGCAAATGACCCACGGTGTTGAAGCAAAAATTCAGAAAGGATTCTTCTTGGGAGAAATGTATGAAAAGTCAAATAAAATGTCCTGCCAAGCCTGCCAAGTCCTTTGTGCCTCCTGGTTCTTTGGTTTCAGCCATAACTGACAGTTTTCCTTTGGGTGCTCCACCCCTATCTAAAAATGAAGCCCAAATTAAGAAAAACCCAAATTGTTGGCAGCCCTTTCCTTCTTTCTCAGCTTCTGGGTTGCTCAAGCCCACTGGACACTACACATACATATTTCTAATGGTCTCTGTGCTGTCTTCATTGACTTCCACGGAAGTACCCATGACCTTGGTCAGGAAGTTAATTGGCAAAATTAATGCATCCTACAAGTTGTGCGTGCTACCTAGAAGGGCGAGTTTAAAGTCAGTACCATGGGCGCTCATCTCACTTCAGCCCCCTGCCGTATAATTTCACAAAGGCTAACTTTATCAAAACTCAGGAGTCTTCTGCCCTGCAAAGTGGGTGAGATGCTTACAATGTTGTCTTTGACGCAAGAAGAGGAAGTCCCTCTTCCAAGTTCCAGCTCTCACAAAATTCAAAAATGACAAAATGACATGTTGGAATTGAAGTTTGCAGATCGACATTTACATGTGACTGGTTACTAACAGATAGCAAGGCTTGAAGGGTGATGGCTTCAAAGTACATGTTTCAGAAATTATGTAAACATGTATATTTATACGGTGGATTATGAAAATCTTTTAAAAACAAAGTGGGGTATTTACATCTCAGACCTTAAGACTCCAAAAAAGTTGTTATGCTCCATTATGTCAACTCCCACTTGCCAGCATGAGGTCTTTTAAAAAGTATTGCCTTGCAATGAAATAATAAAATAATGAGAGGAAACCACAAGAAAAATAAGGTCAATGAGTCCTCTCTCCAGATCACTATTCTGCGTGACTTAAGTGGTAGAAAAAGAGTATGTGTTAGTGCAGGGAAATTACAAGCGGTGACAAGGAAAGACAGAAAATTGAAGCCAACCCCAACACCAGTAAACTGATACTCCAAAAAAGGGAAGAGTAGACATATTTACTTTTTCTACTGGAATGAACTTTGCATGATGAGGGGTGGAATCACTTAATTCTAGGAGGGAAAAAAAGATCTGCTTCTCATCTGTAAAGCATTTTCATTTGAATAAATTATCTCCGTGAACTAAAAACAAAATTATCTATGCTAATTACTGCTCACTGCAACTTTTTAAAATGTACCTTGCAATTTGATAAATCAGAGATCCTCATGATACTCTGTGAGGCACAGTTACATAACTTTAACGTCTTCCCTTTGTCCATAATACTCATCACCTTAACCTTTTGTTATCTAATAGGAACCTTGGACCAATGGGAAGTACTTTTTTCAGCAAAAATACTTCTCAGAACTGGAGGGCATGGAGACTCTCAAAACAGATTACTGAAAAATAGTTATTGATTCACGTCTACAGTATGAAATGTTGTTGTTGTTGTTAGGTGCCGTCGAGTCAGTATCCGACTCATAGCGACCCTCTGTACAACAGCGGAAACACTATTGTCAGTGCTTCTCTGCTATTCATAGGGTTTTCAATGGCAGATTGATTTTTGGGAGGGGGCTGCCAGGTCCTTCTCCCACAGTATGAAATAGGTGTGTCAGTTAATACCTACAAGGTAATAAAATCAGCAATTAATTTAAAAGTGTCAAAACAATATCGTATGATGTATCTATGTACTTGAATATATGGTACAGGTATAGCAATGTGGTAAAGGGTGACTACAGAATTCATGACAGAGTTCGCCTCTGGGCAGGAAGAGAGGAGAATGGTCCTGGGTAGAAAACCAAGGGGCTTTAACTCTATCAGCTTATACATATGTAAATGTTTACATATTATATAAAATATCACATGTATATTTAAAAGATTTCAAGTTTATGTGGCCAAATGTTAGCATTAATCCATTCCAGTAGGTTGTAGGTTATGCGGTTCCTTAGCCCAGGATTGGAACCCCACACCCCACTGGTGTTGAGTGCGATGGAGACACAGCCATTCTGGGAGTCCTTCAGGGAGGCAACTCAGAACTCAGTACTCAACTCTACTCCTGTACACCATGCTTATAAGCATTTCAGGCTAGCCAATCAGAATCTGTGGTGTTTCCATGACATTTTGGGTTAGCTAATCAGCACCAAGGGCGGGGATTTAGCCCAGTTGGTAGAGCGCTGCTCTGCAGTCTCTGAGGTCCCGAGTTCAATTCCCAGCACCACAAAAATGGGAGAAGGACCTGTCAATCCACTCCTGAGGCAATCCCAAAACAATCAGCCATTGAAAACCCTATGAGGGTCTCTATGAGTCAGACATGACTCCACGGCACCTAACAACAACAACAACAATCAGCACCAAGTGACGCAGCAAAAAAATTGAGAAGGGAGCAAGAAACTCGAGGAGGGACGGCTCCGACTGCAGTGAGCAAGAGCCATCTTGCCTTGACCTCATGGACTCAAACTGGGTGTGCCACAGCGAGTCAGAAAAGAGTCCCAGGTGTGCCTCAGGACTCAAGGTGGGCTAGACACGCCTCGACCCAAGCAGGCTCAGGACCATGTTTCCTCTCTTCCTTTCTTGGCCCCATGTTACATTCTAGATTTATCCCTACAATAGGTAAATAGATTGGTAACCATGTTCACTTTTTTATTTCTTTACCTTCTTGTTAATAAAATTTAGAATAAGGAAAAGGAAAACCGCATTGAGATCAGTGGAACTGGACAATGAATATGCCAACCGTGAATGAAATTGCTCTAACTGGAGGGAGATGAGCATAAATTCTGATGATAGAAAATAAAACCTGAAGCCTGGGAACACAGCTCAGTGGTAGAGCACTTGCCTAGGAGGCAAGAGGCCCTAGGTTCGATTTTTAACACCAGAAAAAAAAAAATCAGAACCTTGTGTAAGATCTTCTTCTGTTTAATTTTGAAATGAAAATGATTCAGACTACTCCCAAACAGAAACTTCCTAGTGCTACTATTGATAACTTCTGATTGTCACTGTCATGGACTTGGCTTTCTTCCCCTTTTTCTGGGATCCCTCTTCATTGTGTTTGCTGTAATACCAACATGGCAATTCAGTTTTATTTACATACTTATATGGAAGATATAGGTATAGATATAGACATCTTCCTGCACTATGGGTAAGATTTGGGAATATAGACTAACAACAGAGAGATAAATGACAAAGTTCTATTATTGATTTGTCTTCACTTGCTGATCAGGCCTTTATTCTGACATTACAATTCCCTTTCCTCTGCTTTTGTCTGTGGTATAAGCCAGAACTCTCCTCACTCTCTTGGCCACAGGGCAGGTTGGAACTTTCATTCTGGCCAGAACTTACACCAAGCGTGATTGGACACACTAAGCCTGAGTCCCTCCTTTGTCTCCTACCTTTGACAATCTACTTGATTTCCCTAGCCCCGTCTCCTGAGCACCTGTCCACTGGGACAAATTCTCCCAGCCTCCTGGTCCCTGCTACTGGCTTCTGAGCCTTCACGTTCTTCTGTGCCAGTGCCAGCTCATGTCTTCATTCTGTCTTGGCCAGTTTTCCAGCCCTGTGACTTGAAACTACTCACCCTGTTTCATGGGTGGCTGGCAGAGAGACTTTCCAATTTGGCATATATTTTGGGGAGATGGAAAGCAAAACTACAAACCCACTAGATTGTCCACAAGTGTAGAATTTTCTACAGAGAAAACAATATAGCAAGATACAGAAGAATAGATTCCTATAGCTCTTCGGTTCTTCATATTAACAACCTATTTTAATTTATTTTTGAAACAGTTATTTCCTCTCTCCCCCTTACTCTTACTTGGGTTTGTTAAAAAAAAATCCTAGTCATGTGGTATGACAGAAAGAGTCTTAGAGAGTAGACTTTGGAACCGAGCTGGCCTGGATTCACACTCTGAACTCTTGTGTCTCTGAGCCTCAGTCTCCTCAGATGGAGATGGAATTAATCATACTAGCATCTTTCTTTAAATACAGGAATTTTTTTTAAAAACCTCCACTTTTCCTATCACTCAGAATCTAGCCACCCTGCCCAGCTAGAAGAATCACCGATGGGCCGGGCGCGGTGGCGCCCAGCAGCTTGGGAGGCAGAGGCAGGAGAATCGCAAGTTCGAGACCAGAGGCAGTCTGAGTAATTTAGCGAGACCCTGTCTCAAAAAGTAAAAAAATGGGCTGGGGGTGCAGCTCAGTGGTCCAGCACTTGCAAAGCATGGAAGCACGAGGCCCTGGGTTCAACCCCTAGTACCACACACACACACACACACACACACACACACACAAAGAATCACCGAGGAGTTGATTCTCACCCAGGGGTAAGGGACATGCAAAATCTGACTCTGGGACCTCAGCACAGCTGCTCTGGAAAACAGACATCTTTAGAAATGAGCAACTCAAGGCTGAGATTGGTGTTTGGACTGGGTAACAGTCAAAGCCCTTCCAACTCTGGGATTCCAAGAGTCTACGAATAGAAATTGTTTTCTTGAAAGAAATTAACGTGTCAAGTTAAATTTGCACCCATTTATACAGAGACACCAGACTTGACAGAAGTTCCAGTTAGTTTACTGACTTGTTTAAAAAAAAAAAAAGGTTCTTGCAGCGACAGGGGTTGGATCGCTCCATGGAAAAACTTATCTGCAGCTCTGCGAACTGAAAAAGGAATTTAGTAAAGGCCTCTGTGCAGTCCTCGCCGGCTGCGCTTGTCTTCCCTTCTTCAAAGTCTGATGTTGGCTGTAAAGTTTATGAAGCAGTTTCTCTAGGAGAGCTTGGGAATTCTTTCTCTGGGACCAGAGCTCCAAAAAGATGCATTTCAGGGGGAAAGAGGGCTCAAAAATCCTGCTCCAAATGCAAAAGCCTCAAAAACAGTGTCATCATAGAGAATTCATTTATGAAATAATATCTAAGGAGCAAATAGGTAATGGGGAAATCATTTTTATTTGCAACAAAAATTATTTGTGGCTGTAATGATAACATTCTTTATTAAATTTCAAAGATGTTACAAGAAAAGGAAAACCTAGATGCCAGAAAGATACCACTGACTGATATCTTTGCCTACAGCCCTACCACTGTGGTGTCCGATTTCATCAGATCTCAGATGCTAAGCAGAGTTGGGTCTGGTTAGTACTTGGATGGGAGACTGCCTGGGAACACCAGGTGCTGTAGGCTTGGGAGAAGGACCCAGCAACCCACTCCCAAAAACTAATCAGCCATTGAAAACCCTATAAATAGCACAGAAGCATGACAATAGTGTTTTGTCTATTGTCCATAGGATCGCTATGAGTTAGACACTGACTTGACAGCACCTAACAACAATAACAACGTAGAAAACTATGAATTTTGTTTGAGTTTTAATGGAGAAAGCAGTAGCTCACTTAATCTTGTGTGTATCTGAAACATGATTTCCCAAAAAACTTTCATCCTTTGAACCACATGCTGCACATTCGAAGACCTGATTATATATGCTATCATATTTTCTTCTATTCTTTTGAGTGCAATCAGATGGGAAGTTCTTCGGGAAGGCTTTTATACTTTAGTATTCAGCACAGGCATATGGGTTGGCTTCAATGAAGTCTTAATAATTAGCACTTCAGGGATGTTTTATAGTTGTTTGAGTGATTGTCAACTAGCAAGACTCTCATCCCCTCTCCTAAGTGGTTGGCGATGTGGAATCCAATGTAACCGGTGCTGCTATTTAAAGATCTACTTGATTGAATTTAATAGTCTATCATGTCCTAGGATTCTGTGGATATGGAAGTCTGACTTTCCCTACATTGGGGAAAATAGTGGAGAAATTCCATGGGAATAAGACTTGCTTCAAGAGGAAAACACATATTCCATCATGCATGAGAAAAGAGTCAAGGGCATGGGAAGGAAACTGGGTGAAAACAGAAGACACAATTAGTGTTAAAATGTGATCTTTAATTGACCTGTCCCTGGATGTGTCCCCAGATTTCACATCTTGTGCACCCTGAGTATCTACAATTCCCCAGGGCATCATGGCAGAATGTTGAGTTAGGGAGAATGGACCCATGGGACAAATGGCAACTGTTACCCCCACTGGAGGGTGATTTGGAGGGTTTCTCTCTTGACCAAAACCCAAGCTGCCACCACTCACCTGATCAAGTGTGGCTGGAATCAGAGAGCCCAGCAGTGAGGCGAGGGGCTGGTGTTCCTCCTTCAGTTTCTTAAAAGCCATTCTGGGGTGGTAGGTAGGTGACAATTTCGGGCATCTCAGGAGAGTGGCCAAGAGGGTGGCCTCTGGAGGAAGTGCCTGGAGTTATTAGAGCACTAGGCAGCTGTTTCCCAGCTCTGCATTCTTGGGCAAGTTATTTTACCTAACTAAGCCTCAGTTTCCCCATCAGCAAAATGCAGTAACACAGTACTTATTTCCTAGTATTCTCTCAGCTCAGGTGAAGTGTTGCAGATGGGAAGTCAGTATAGTGCTAAAATTAGAAAAACTAAAAAACAAACCTCCCTACTGTTTCACAGCATTCTTTACTCAAGCTTACCATTCTTAAGATATTATCCTATTTTCCCAATTCCTATGCTAGGACAGGCCTGGAAAAAAATGAAAGTATTGCTCTAGTTTATGGACAGGAACAGTGCTTCCACAGGGATGTGATTTCTTAAAGGTCAGGAGAACTGCTCCTGTGAAGGAGAGTGGTGCTCCATTTTCTTATGATCAACCACGGACTGTGGCCCTTCCTAAATGGAGGTTCAGTAATGAATTCAGATGTAATTAACATCTCCCACTGCTATTGCTTTTCCTATTATTTAGAGCTTCCCTATTGTCTAATGACGGCATGTGTAGGACTCCTATTTTTAATAAATATTTAATACTGGACCAATGACAGCTCTCTTTTAGGTTATAATTATTCTTTAAACATAGGATTCTCAACAGGCACCTGTTAAGAAAAGAAAGAAAGGAGGCTGACTTATTAGGGAAGATCGCCTGATAAACAGTGGTTAGTATGATGTGCTTGGAAAACAGTATAACAGAGAGGAACAGAAAATGCCAGGTCCACACGGCACTCTCAGTCAAGGGAACCAAGGGCTGTAAGTTATGCAACAGGCAGCCATGGCCCTGGCAGTGCCAAGAATCTGTTTCAGTGTGCCTGCACCCTGTTCTCAACTGGAGTGACCTTCTTGGAAGTGGGTGAATTTGTCCTGCTATTCCTGGCAACAGTTCCGGTTCTCAGGCTCTTTATCCTACCAGTTGCACTTCTAAAGTAAGAAATATGTTGTCTGCCTGATACCAGGTCCTGCATGCCAAACACATTCTCTGAGTGATGTAGAGGGAGGTCCTGCATAAATTGGGACAGGGAGGAGACCAAACTAAAGTTTTAGAGAACAGAACATTTTCCCGGCTGCTCTCAGGCAACTCACCTGGCCGGGAGCTGATGTGCTGATTTTCCTTAGAATGAGGATGGAGATGCGCACGCGCACGCGCAGACACATGCACACGCATTTGCGTATATGTTTAATAACACCAGAATCTGTGTCCTTTCCATTATTGCCTATAGCCATAGCCCTGTGGCATCCAATCCTGTCAGATCTTCAAAGCTAAGCAGGGTCAGGCCTGCTTAGTACTTGGATAGGAGACTGCCTGGGAACACCAGTTGCTGTAGGCTTGGGAGAAGGACCCAGCAACCCACTCCCAAAAATCAATCTGCCATTGAAAACCCGATGAACAGCAGAGAAGCACTGACAATAGTGTTTCCCCTATTGTATGTAGGGTCGCTATGAGTTGGACACCCACTCAACGACACCTAACAACAACAACATCCATTATTACATAATGTTTGAATTCGCTGCAAGGAAAAGATATTTATCTCTAAACATGTAACAAATATTGTCATTTTGGACAACACCCTTGGGAAAACTGTAGAAACATTGTCCCTCCCCCATCATTTGCCTCCTTCCCATCGTTATTTCCTGACTTATTTCACGAGGCTTTAGTTAGTAGTATTAGGAAGTTTTCGCTGTTCTCCTTGGAGCCCAGCCACCAACCCCCTGCCTCTCTCTAGCCCCACACTAAGCCTCAGATTTAAATTCCTGGCTGCTGGCTGGCTGCTGTCCTTGCATGGCCACGTCAGACCTGAGAGCCTCACGCCACGCCTCTGACTCCGTTCACTGTGGAGTTCCTCCCAAGGATCCTGCCTGTCTCCCTTTTCGTAACTCACGGCCCTTTCTCTCTTAACTCTTACCTCTCTCTTTCTCCATTTCTTTTTTCACCAGTCCATCCTCCCTGTTACTGTCATGACTCAAAGTTGACCTGATTGTTTCTTTACCTTGAAACTATCAGGGACTCTTCTCTACCGAATGAAGTCCAAGATTCTTGTTAAGACGCATAAACTCCTTCCCAACCTAGCCTTTGCCTGTTGACCAGGAATCTTTTCCCACTGGGCAGTAGCCTGGCAGCTTTCTGCTCCTGCCATGCAAATTCTCGTGCTGTCTTCAGAAGACATCCTGCTCTTTCTAGCTGTCATGCCTTTGAAAGCTGCTACCCTCCCACTGCAATAGCAGTGGGAGATGTTAATTACATCTCCTCTCCGGGAGTTCCCATTTCATCTTGGCAAAAACTACTCATCACCTAAGTTCCCGCTCATTGGGACCTGTTGGATGATGCTTTCCCTGACCACCCCAGCCAGTTTTAGAGCCTGCTTCCTCTTTGGGGTTACACAGTAAACCTTTTATAATTGAGTTAGAGACTTAACACCAATCATTTCCTTCTCCAGGCCTCCAGCTCTCTTGGGCCTGATGGGTAACTCTGTTTCCATCACCTAATGTAGTACCTGGCTTCTAGTGGGAGCTCAATAAATGTTTCTTGATAGAAAAATATAAATTAATTGGTTAACTTGATTTTTATAAAAATCTCATTAGAAGATGGCTATGTTTGCCTTCAAGGAGAGCCTGAACTTTCAAGAACACACAAGTGGTAAAAAAAAAAATAGAGTAATTAGACTTCATCAGGACTAGGAGAAGACATTAGCAGTGACCTGGTTCAACCAGCAGCCCTTACACATTCAATATTGCCATTGTTGTTGTTGTTGTTAGGTGCCGTCGAGTCGGTATCCGACTCATAGCGACCCTCTGTACAACAGGGGAAACACTATTGTCAGTGTTTCTCTGCTGTTCATAGGGTTTTCAATGGCAGATTGATTTTTGGGAGGGGGTGGCCAGGCCCTTCTCCCAAGCCTACAGCTTCTGGTGTTCCCAGGTGGTCTCCTATCCAGGTACTAACCAGGCCTGACCCTGCTTAGCTTCCGAGATTTGACGGGATTGGATGCCACAGGGCTACAGCTGCAGGCAAATATTGCCATTACCAGATGTAAAATTATCCCCCAAACTTACTGGGGGAAGAGAACATAGGAACCCATGCAGTTACCAGTCCCTAGTTCAGAGGCCATGTCTGATGCCTCCATCTGAAGTATGCACAATAGGGATTATTCATACTATTCTTATGCCATGCATACAACCTACGTTGTTAGGTGCTGTCATGTCAGGTCTGACTCATAACGACCCTAAGTATCACAGAACAAAACACTATCCAGCACTGTGCCATGCACACAATCTTTTTATGTTTGAGACCATTGTTGTAGCCACTATGTTTCTTCTCATTTTGAGTCATGCCACATCAGCAAAAGGATGTTCCAGGGTCTTTACTGCATTCCCATCATTACCGTCCACTCTACTTTGAGAAGGCAACTCTTCCCTAGTCATTTCTTGAATGCTCAGCCTGCAGGACTCATTTTCTGACACTGTATTTGACAACGCTTTTCTGCTATTCACAGGGTTTTCAATGGCTAATTGTTTCGAGAGTGGGCTGCCAGTTCCCTCTCCCTAGTTGGCCTTCGTCTGGAAGCTCAGCTGATATCTGTACACCATAGGTGGCCCTGCTGGTATGTGAAATACTAGTGGCATAGCTTTCAGCATCACAGCAACCCACAAGCCCCCACAGCACAAGCTGGTGGACATATGGTGGAGCCTAACATATGGATGTGGATAATTCTGCACGTCACAAAACTCCTTGGTATATACAACTAACTACTGAAACTGAAACAAAAACTATTGTACTTGACCCCTGGACAGCAAACTGATCTGAAAAGGAGTGACTGTATATTTCACCAGTACTGTACATGGGGGTACCAGAAGTCACAGAAAAGGAGAAGAGGGCAGCAGCCAAGTATGCAGATTTAGGCCTGATCATGTTCCACTAGACTTGGGGCTGTCTTTTTAAACAACATAAACGTTTTGGTCTGAAAATCTGTCCTTGTGACCAGCCCATTATGTTGGATGCCACGTTTGCCCTCTGAGCAGGATCCTCACAGAAAATGTTGCCCTCTCGCCTGACCCTCTTGGAAGGTAAGGGACAAATGAAAATGAATGGAAACAAAATAAAGAGACTTCCTTCAGAGTGGCAAAAAGATTTGAGGCTTTTTATTGTAGCTGCATTAGTTTGTGGTGCCAGAAGAGAGGGATCCAATCCAATGGTGGGTGGTGGGAAGGGAACAAGGCAGAAGACTTGTTTCCAGATCTGGCTGGGATCCACTATCCAGGAGCAAGTTTTTAGCAGGAATGATGATGAGGCTGGGAGGAAATGAAGGGTTTATTGGCTGTGTGGGCTATGTGTTTGACATATGGGGACAGCATCTCTGGGAACTCTGAGCTCCTATATCAAACACGGCAGGACTTGGGACCCGAACAGAGACCTCCTGTGTTAACGAGACTAAGTTCTTTGTTCCAGGAGCCCTTCCTTTTGGAGAGGTAAGTCTGTAAACCAATAAATAACTGGCAATTTGCTTCAGGAAACTCCTGCAGAGTAATTTATCCGAGACAACAGGCAAAGAGCTTGCTATGCAAATAAGAGTTTACTTGTTAAGACTTGCTTCAAGACCCTTGTGCTGCTCTGCCCACCCATCCTACAGGGTTGTGTTACAAAGACTGCCCAGTTGCATCAGTTCCACCTTGAAAGACCTGCCAAGAATCATTAGTGCCCATACCCTGTTGACCTATAAATAGCCATTTCCACTTCCCCCTTCTGAGCCGTTGAAAAGCCTTGGAGTTCCTTCTTGTAGTAGTTTGGCTTCTCTATATCAATAAGAGGGCTGGGATTTAGCTCAGTTGGTAGAGCGCTGCACTGCAGTCTCTGAGGTCCCGAGTTCAATGCCCAGCACTGCAAAACTGGGAGAAGGACCTGGCAATCCACTCCCAAGGCAATCCCGAAACAGTCAGCCATTGAAAGCCCTATGAGGGTCGCTATGAGTCGGATACTGACTCGATGGCACCTTACAACAACAACAACATATCAATAAGGGGTCTGATGATGTTTTGAGGAGTTTATCACTTGATATGTTCAGTCCCATTTCATTGATGTGGAATCTGAGGCCCAGACAGACTAAGTCACATAGTCAATAGACCTGGCAGTAGCAGACTCAAATCTAGGTGTCTACTCTCTAAGACCATGTTATCACAGAACCCTTAACTACCTTGTCTGTAAATGGAGGGAACTGCATTGGCTCATGGAGACTAAGATTCTGCCTTACTTGCTTTACACTGATAAAAACAAATTCAACCACTATGTAAGCCGTAGTAATTTTTTCTTCTCTTCTCTCTTTGGTTAAAATATCTTTTTGTTTTATATAATTTTGTTTATCTAAATAAATTGCAAACACAGTAGAAAAGGACCCTGTCAGATTATTTTATTGTGATAAATATATAACATAAAATTCACCATTTTAACCATTCTACAGTGCACAGGTTACCAACACTTAATGCATTCAAAGCTTGTGCATACATCACCATTATCTAACTCCACAATATTTTCATCACCTCACAGGAAACCTCATACGCATTAAGCAATTACTCTCCATTCCTTCTCCTCCCAGCTCCTGGCAACCACTAGCCCACACTGTCTCTGTGAATTTGCCTATTCTGAATATATTTGTGCACTGCATAATGGTATGCTGGTCAACAACAGATCATGTGACAGTGGTCTTATGAGATTATATCACTTGGTGGCCATCTTCGTTTGTATAATTACCCTCTATGATACACAACCATGAAATCACCCAACGGTACACTTCTCAGAATGTATTCCCTTTGTTAAGCAAAGCATGACTATATTTTATATAAATGAAATGATGAAATATGTGGCCTTTGAGGTCTGGCTTCTTCGATTTACCAGACTGTTTTCCAAGTCATATCAGATTTGCAGTATTTATGGGCTATTTCTGATGTTGAATAGCAGCAAAGGACCAGCCAAGTCCATTAATTATTATGACTGAGGGTTTTTCTCCTATGGCAGGGATGGGATGGTCCTCAAAGGTAACAATAGGAGAGGAAACTCTCTACAGCCCTTGGCCACTTGATCTAAGGAAGAGCCATCCATCACTGTTCCCTGGCTCTGGGCTGAGGCAGCCACAGCCCATTTGCAGAGTCTGGTAAGGAATATTGCATGATGAGTGAGGACACACTTGGGCTTTTTGGCCTTCTCCTTGCCCAACCCTTGAATGTATGTGAAGACAATATGGTGAGCTGTTGGATGAAGCCAAGTGATGGAAAGACTCCATGTGGTGTCCAACTTGCCCTTCGCACAGTTTATATTCCATTTCACCGGACTAGATGGATAGAGGCTGCTCATGCCTGGATGGAGACATTGCTCACTTGCCCTGCCATCAGAAATCAGCCTTTTCAATGTGATCACACAGCTCATGCCCTCTTTCTGTGGACCTGCCAAAGCATTGCTGTGGGTGAGCCTCTTTCAGATACTTACACTGCTCTTCATGAATAGTTCAGATAAGAGCACAGGAGGAAGTGTATAGCGCAACACACCAGAATCCTTTCCCATCACACTCCTCAAAACGTCAAAGAAAAGAAATTGTGTGCCTAATAATGTCAAATCTAAATTATGATTTGATGCCAAAGACTAATGTAAATCTTTTCTCTAGTGACAGCTCATCACTGAGAAAATTTACTTCATCATTTCCTTTCCCAGTTAATGTCAAATTGAGAATTGATGTGTGATACCTTTACTAGTAGGAAATTTTATGCCTTTTCCTTGGGGCATTTATTCTCCTGCCCCTGCCTACTTTTGCATGACATGGGATGTAAAATACAAAAGGAAATTTTTTAGAAAATCACTACTTTTCCTCCTTTCAACCTTTAAAATGAAGATAAAGAGTCCTGATGAGTTTAAAAATATCTATCTTATAAATATTGCATAGAAGATCATAAGTTGAGATAAATGTCACAGAAGCTACTGAGGCATATGACCACAATTTGTGAGGCAGGTTAAAATACAATAAAGAAGCTCTCTGAATTACTAAGAGTACTGTGAACTTTTAAAACATTCTTTTCAAAGATGGCAAACATCTGAGGCAGGGATTCCTAGGGCACCCTTCAAAATGGTTGTGATGCTTTTCACATATAGATGTATGTGCATCTTTCTGGGGTGAAGATCATAATCTTTTTTCTTTTGTAAGCTTGAAGGAGTGGGTGATTCTAAGATAAGATTTTTTGCCCTACAAGGTGGTTGGAGTACTACAGTGCTTTTTAAAGGTCTCTTCCAATCTGAGAGTCTATGAAATCAGCACTGTTGTGTTGTTGTTGTTGTTGTTGTTGTTGTTGTTGTTAGGTGCCGTCGAACCCTATGTACAGCAAATGAAACACTATCCCACACTGTGCCATGCATGGCACTATTTTAAATGCTTCTCTGCTATTCATAGGATTTTTGATGGCTGATTGTTTTTGGGAGTGGGCTGCCAGGTCTTTCTCCCATTTTTTACAGTGCTGTGGATTGAACCCAGGGCTTCAGAGAGTGCACAGCAGCACCCTACCAACTGAGCTAAACTTCAGCCCCCTTCTGTTGTATTAGGCAAGGATATTTTCTTAGGTATATAGGTTGTCTCTGACAAATAGCAAATTGACCTATATAATACATTGACTTCCACTGATTGTTTCCAAAAACTCACCCAGCAATTACTAGCATGTCTGTGGTATACAGGATGCAGCCTTAGTTATTTCAAAATCTCTTCAGTTTAGATAACTACATATAGCCTTCATTTTAAGTATTTTTTGAATAATATTACTTGTAAATTGATTGATGTAATATATTTGATAAGTCAAAATAGGTTTCCTGGTAGATGATGTTCCATAAAAGAACAGTCCATAACATGGGTCTGCAATTTCATACTGAAATTTTCAAATCCAGAAAGCTCTAAATAGAGAATTTTTCCATAATTCATTTGGCAGTTAATGTGACCTTACTTGAACTCATGTGGCAGCAAAATCTGACGTGAGCCAATGTGAGGCTATTTATAGTCATGATTTATCCACTTACTGTTAATAATCATAAATTTCATGGTAGAGACATTAATGTTTGATTATAGGATGCTGACCTGAACCCTGCTTATGGCGTCATGTAATCTGTAGTGAGTCAGACCTGACTTGACAGCATCTAACAACAACAACAACAACAATAAACCATACAAGCCTCCAGGAATTGATGGAATACCAATAGAGATGTTTCAACAAACAGATGCAGCACTGGAGGTGCTCACTTGTTTATGCCAAGAGATTTGGAAAACAGCTACCTGGCCAACTGACTGGAAGAGATACATATTTGTGCTTATTCCCCAGAAAGGGGATCCAACTGAATGTTGAAATTACCAAATGATATTATCAATATCCTATGCAAGCAAAATTTTGCTAAAGATCATTCAAAAGGGACTGCAGCAATATATAGACAAGGAACCACCAGAAAATCAAGTCAGATTCAGAAGAGGGCAGGGAACCAGGAATATCATTGCTGATGTCAGATGGGTGTTAGCTGAAAGCAGAGAATATGAAAGATGTCTATGTTTTAGTGACTATGCAAGGACATCTGACTATATGGATCATAAGAAATTACGGATACCGTTGTGAAGAGTGGGAATATCATAGCACTTAATTGTACTCCTGAGGAATTTGTACATGGATCAAGAGGCAGTCATTCGAATAGAACAACAAATACTGCCTGGTATAAAGTTAAGAAAGGTATGTGTGAGGGCTGTTTCCTTTCACAGTACCTCTTCAATCTCAGTGCTGACCAAGCAATCTGAGAAGCTGGATTTTATGTACATTTCTGGCAATGTGATTAAAGGAAGATTCATTAATAACCTGCGTTATGCAGATGACACAACTCTGCTTGCTGAAAGTGAAAAGGATTTGAAACATTTACTGATAAAGATCAAAGATCACAGCCTTCAGTATGGATTGTGCCTCAACAAAACAAAAATCCTCACAATTGGATC
Organism: Pedetes capensis; assembly: GCA_007922755.1. NCBI lineage: Eukaryota > Metazoa > Chordata > Mammalia > Rodentia > Pedetidae > Pedetes > Pedetes capensis. The sequence goes on from VMDO01001778.1 coordinate 155,580, forward strand.
AGTATGCAACTTCATGATAAATGGGGAAAATATTGAGGGTATTCAAGATTTTGTTTTAGTTGGTTCCTCAGTCAAAACCCATGGAAACAATAGTCAAGAAATCAAAAGATTCATTGCTCTGGGAAAAGCTGTTGCAAAAGACCTCTTTAAAGTATTGAAAAGTAAAGATGTCACACTGAAAATGAAGGTGCGCCTGACTTATGCCATGGTATTTTCAGTCACATCATGTGGTTGTGAAAGCTGGATATTGAGTAAGGGAAATAGGAGAAAAACTGATGCTTCTGAATTATGATGCTGGAGGCAAATATTGAATATACCATGGACTGCCAAGAGAACCAATAGATCCATGCTAGAAGTATAACCAGAGTGTTCCTTGAAAGCAAAGATGGCTAGACTACATCTTACATATTTTGGACATGTTGTCAGGAGGGACCGGTCCCTGGGGAAGAACATCATGTTTGGGAGAGTGCCAGGTCAAAGAATAAAAGAAGACCCTCAACCAGATGGTGTGACACAATGTCTGCAACAATGGGCTTAACTATAGAAAAGATTGTGTGCCTGGCACAGCATCCTGGAGTGTTTCATTCTGTTGTATATAAGGTTGCTTTGAGTTAGACTCTACTTGATGGCACCTACCAACAGCATCTATAAAATTAAAATTCTGAATTCCAAACCACATCTGGCCACACAGGGCCTTGGAGAAAAGTAGATGGGCCTATTCCATGTATTTCACCTAAAATGTTTATATACATACAATATGTATGATATATATCATATATATGATATTTTCAATATGTGATTTTTGTAAGTTTATATATTTTGTTGTTGTTAGGTGCTGCCGAGTCAGTATCCAACTCATAGCAACCCTCATAGGGTTTTCAATGGCTGACTGTTTCGGGATTGCCTTGGGAGTGGACTGCCAGGCCCATCTCCCATTTTTGCAGTGCTGGGAATTGAACTGAGGACCTCAGAGACTGCAGCACAGCACTCTACCAACTGAGCTAAATCCCAGCCCTAAGTTTATATATAGTTACTCTTAAAAAGGAACAAAATATTTTCTGATCTTTCCAAACTGGGCTGACATGTAGGAAGGTACTTTGAGTTTTGACAAATGAACTTTAAAAAGTAGTTGTTGACTTTGTCTCTACTAACGCTTCAAAGGCAAAAGTGGAAGAAACATGAGCTAGCATAGCAGCCTACAGAAGGACTGCATGACCTTACTGTTCTATGGAGTCTTTAAAAGTTAAATACAGAAAAGTAGAGAGTAGCATGGTGGTTACCTAGGGCTGGGAGTGGGGGGCAGAAAAGGCCATACAGGGAAAGTGGAGATACTGATCAAAAAGTAAAAAAAGCTTCCAGTTTGCCTGGAGGAAATAGTTCTGGTGATCTGTTGAATAGCACAGTGAGCATAGCTAATGTGTTGTACATTTCAAAATCACTAGACGAGTAGATTTTTAATGTTCTCATCACAAAGAAAAGATAAGTATGTTAGGTGATAGATATGTTAATTATCCTGATTCAGTCATGGCATAATATAACATGTCTATCACATTATGCCTTGTGAGTGTATACAATTATTATTTATCAATTAAATAATAAAACATAAATAAATCTAAAGATAAATGAAAATAAACAACAGATTTTGCAGACTTTCCATCTTGTAGGCACCAGCACATAGTAGGTAAAATAAATGATTATAAATTGATCAGCAGTACAGCAAAATGGAAATATGTTATTATATTAGGTGGTAATGAAAAGAGTGTAATCATCTTTTATGTCACCAATTTCAAACTTTGCTCTATGATTGTAATCTAAAATGTGTTAGATTGAACCCTGCTCCTCAGTGCCATCACAAAAATCTTTTCTCTTCCCTGGATAAGCACGATTCTACTATGAGACATCTAGCTAGAGTTTCAGCCTAGGACAACCTGTATGAAAGTGTCATTTTCAGAGTCATAGTTAGCTAAACTGTTTCTGCGATGTAGATCAGGAAATTTCAAATTCATCTGATAGGCAATTTAAAGACAGAAAGATTTGAATGCTAGCTAGACATTTCTTTAATGTGCTTTAGGAAGAGGACCATATCCTCTGTGTGAATCAGAAATAGTACTATTTCTGTTAGCAAGATAAACCAAGTTGAATACCCGGTTCCTATAATGTAGAAGTCTGCAGCTGTACCACTGTGATGTCCGATCCCATCAGATTCAGAAGCTAAGCAGAGTCAGACCTGGTTAGTACTTGGATGGGAGACAGCCTGGGAACACCAGGTGCTGTAGACTTGGGAGAAGGACCAGGCAACTCATTCCCAAAAATAATCAGTCATTGAACACCCTATGGATAGCAGAAAAGCACGACAATACTGTTTCATCTGTTGTACATAGACAGGGTCGCTAGGAGTTGGACACTGACTCCACGGCATCTAACAATATAACGTGAACCAGGATTTCTTTATGGAAAGAACACTTCTATCTCAAAGTTGTAGGAGAAGACACAAAATATTTTCCTCTTTCTTGGGCCTCCATTAACTTAGAAATAATCCATGAGAGCAGAGTTATGGGGCCCTTATAAAGAGACAGCCAGGTCAACAAGACTGGATTCTAACCTGCAGGAGCATCTTAACTTCTATAAAGAAAGAATGTGCCTATTGGGGAGTGGAATGAAGTGAGAGGGGACATGTGGCTATTGGTGATAGAAAAGGAGAGACACCGAATTGAGTGTTGGCACTGTTCATTCAAGCCCTATCTAGGGGAGAAAAGAGTGTCTGTCTCAGAGCCAAAAGACTTCCAACATTCCAGGCCACAGTAGAAAGGAATGCACTGGTAAATCTTTGCAACCATTCTTTGTTCTGACTCCATGCTTGCTAAGAACCTTTTCATTATAATTACCTTCCCTGGGTATATATAGAGAGTGTCTGATCATGCCCAAGAGTATGGAACAGGCAATGTGATAGCTACACATAAAGCGGCTGAGAAATGCATTCATACCAAATAGGTTTGTGTATTTAAGGCAGAGAGCTTATAAATGTCCCAAGGCCCACCATGGAGGTCTTCTCAGCTGGCCTGCCTTGCTCCCATCTTCCCAGTCTGAAGCTTCATACTGAGTGTCTTGTAAATAACAACCCCGATGGACTAATACAGAAAGAATGCTATTTGGACTATCATATGATCCAGTTATACAACTCCTGGGTATATACACAAAAGAATCAAGTCAGTTTACTGTGGTGCTACCTGCACACCTGTGTTTATTGTGGCACTGTTCACAATAGCCAAGTTATGGAGTTAGCCAAGGCACCCATCAACAGATGGTTGGGTAAAGAAATTTGGTATATATACACCATGGAACTGTATTCATCCAAGAAGAATGAAATTATGCCGTTTGCAAGGAAATGGATAGAACTAGGTGAAACAAGCCAGACTCATAAAAACAAGTATTGCATGTTTTCTCTCCTATGTGGAGTTTAGGGTGGAAAAGAAGACATGAAAATGAATGGTGCACTATTAGGGATGTGGAAGGGGATGGGAGAGAGTAATAGAGAGGATGAATATCATCAGAATACATTATATGCATGCATGAAAAGGTCACGATGAAACCTATTACTTTGTACAATTAATATGGGCTAATAAAAAAGAACATACTATGCTATTTAAAATGAATTCTGCATTCCTGAGGACATACATACAATCAACAGAAAAAAGAATAACATGTCAATGCTTTTTCAAAAAGGCATTTTGATGAATATCATTTCCCTTGGAACAGCTAAAGATTCCATGTGATCTCTCTCTCTCTCTCTCTCTCTCTCTCTCTCTTTCTCTCTCACTCTCTCTCTCTGTCTCTCTTTCTCTCTCTCTCTCTCTTTCAGCCCCCCTCCCTTCCTCCAACCCTACTTCTCTCCCTCTCTCCCTCCACCATCTGGTAGTGAAAGGAAGGTAATGGTTAGGAATCTGTTTCACATGGAAAAGGCCTAAGGGGACCTGCAAACTTTGAGAAGGTTATGATGTTCCTTTGCTCTGAGTACATTTTTAATGGATATATTGCAACTTCTTGTAGTATAGACACCTAGAAATGAGATTTAAAACAGAGATGGAAGGGTAGTGAACAAGAATCTAATTCACGTAACCATGTTAAAGGCTGGCATCCAGGGGGAACACTTGGGCTAGGCACAGCAGGTATTTCCCCCATAGTGTCCAGGGAGAAGATAGCTCTAGATCTTTCCATTTAAAAAGGAGAGAATCCCATTTGGGATGGAATACAATAAGTGGCAAATAAACCAAATATTTTGCTCATTGACAACTGACCTACAACTGAAAGCATGTAGTTCTCACTTAACAAATCTGGTGAGATGCCTTTTTCTCAAGAGGAAAAACATACATTTTCTTACAGTGTATAACACATTTGTACTCGCTGAATTGATGTTGCTTAGCTAAAGAATTTCAGCAGTGTCATTTCTACAGACAAATTCATTTCTTAAAAATATTTGGATAGCACATTGTTTCTTGTGACACTAGTAGAGTTTGCCCCATGTACCCTGCAACTTGAGGCTTCACACCTTTCTTGAGAAACTGATCTTTATGTCAGGTAGTGAAAATCTGGATTTACAAAGGAAATTAAGGTTCTGATACATCTTCTTATAGTGCACAGCTCTAGGTAGGCTTTGTTATAGTTTGGAACTTAAGTGTCATCCCAAAGATCTGTGTGTTAAAGGCTTAACTCCCAGCTTGGTTCTAATGGGGTGGTGATTAGCGGGAGATCTTTGGGCCATTGGGGGCATTCACTCAAAGGAGATTCCCTCAAAGTGGAACTCTGGCTCATCCTCTCTCTTTTGTTTCCTAGCCATGAGGTAAGTGGCTCTGCTCCATCATACGTTTCCTGCCTCACCACAGGCTCAAAAGCAACCAATCATGGACTGAAACTTCTAAAACTATGAGCTAACATAAGCCTTTTCTCTTTAGAAGTTGTTTCTCTCAGGTACTGTTAGACAGTGATGGCAAGCTGCCTTACACAGGCTTGTTACTAATATGTGCCCAGAGTGTTGCAGGAGCCAAAGAATTTGATTCTTTGACTCTAGCAGAATTCAGTCAATGAGTATTCAGAGTACACTCTTTGTACCTAGCAAAGTCTTGGGCACTGAGGAGTCAAAGATAAAAACGTGAGGCTCTTTATTCTAAAGGATCTTCTAGTCCAATGAGGAACAGACAAGTAGTTTGGTAACATGAATAACAGATTAACTTGAGAGTCAGGCACCTAGATTTGATCCCAGTTTACCTGTTGCCTTGAACAAACTGCCTGAGCTCATGGGCCTTACCTCGGTAGGGCATGACCTTCAGGCATGTGCCAGGCCCCTCGCCTCACACAATCAGAACCTGCTTGGTAAGGGTGCATTTCTCTGGGTCAGTTCCTGAAATTGATACATAAAAACCAAAAAAGCTAATAGTGAGCTCATCTATATGATAGGAGATTAGGTAACTATTAGTTTCCTGATTTTTACTGTGAGATTATTGAGCCTACTCAGAATTATGTTGAAGATTAGGTGAGATGTTACATCCCGCTGTCATGCCTTCTGATGACAGGCTAACCTTTCTGAAACAATATGTCGGTCCTGACACTTATTCATAAATCTCCATGCTTTCAGGAAGGTTGCAATTCAACACTTTAGTATAAGTCTTCTGATCTGTTCTCAATAGAATTTTGCAGTTGCATCTACAATTACTCTGTCAACATGAACTCTCTGCAATCATTGTGTACATATTCATCTTGACTGCCTGTACCTGTGTGCATTTGTACATAGTCTTCTTCCTCTTGTAACTCCCCACAGAATGGCCCTTCATGCCATTGTGTCTCCTTATCCAAGATCCATATGGTTAGCAAGCCCCTAGATTATGCCACTTTATTATCCACTGCTCCCTTTATCATCCACTTCTCCCCTCCTATTGATCATTAGAAATGTAGCTAGTAACAACTGAGGTGGGCTATAAGTGTAAGGCACACACCAGATTTCCAGGATTTAGTATACTTGTTATTGGTAAGTGCAATCAAGTCAGGTCAGACTTATACTGACCCTATGTACAACAGAACAAAACACTATCCAACACTGTGTGGTGCCCGGCACTATGTCAGTGCTACTCTGCTACTCATAGGGTTTTCCATGGCTGATCATTTCAGGAGGGGGCTGCTGGGTCCTTCTCCCAAGCCTACAGCACCCAGTATTCCCAACTGTCTCCCATCCAAATACTAACCAGGCTTGACCCTGCTTAACTTCTGAGACATGACAAGATTGGTTGCAAGGGTGGTATGGCTGCAGGTAGTATGCATTTATATGCAAATAAAAGAAAGTGGAGTATCTCATTAATAATAACATTTTATATCAATTACATGTGGAAATATTAATTTCATCTGTTTCTTTTTATGCTTTTTAAAAAGAGGCTACTAGAAAATGTAAGTCTATAGCCATACCATCCTGGTGCCTAATCGTGTCAGATTTTGGAAGCTAAGCAAAGTACTGCCTGGTTAGGACTTGAATGGGAGACCCTCTAGGAATACCAGGTGCTGTAGGCTTAGGAGAAGGACCCAGCAGCCCACTCCTGAAATAATCAGCTATGGAAAACTCTATGAATAGCAGAGTAGCACTGACAATAGTGCCAGGCATGGCACAGTGTTGAGTAGTGCTTCATTTTGTTGTACACAGGGTTGCTGTGAGTCAGACCTGACTCTATAGCACCTAAGAACAACAACAGAAAATGAAAAATAAGATAGTTTTCATTGTGTTTCGATTGGGTTGGGCTGGTTTAGAATCTTTACTTCTAATTCATATGTCTAGCACTTAACCACACCTGCCTCATTCTTTTGTCACATTTCATAGGCAGAGGTCTAATCTCTCCAAAGTGGGATTGCCTTGGGGACAGGATCAGAGAGCTAGGCTGGGTGTGTCCCATATAGTACAGTCACTGAATACATACTACCTTCAATAGCGAACAGATGAAAATATGAATCAGAGACTAATCACAGAAATCCTCTAATAGTTAAGCTCCCTAAGTGCTGTCTAAGCATATCTAATGTGGAAAAATGGATTTGTCCTTCTACGTGTATTATTGCTCAGAAGATATGAAAAGAGTTGTGCATATGTACCCTTTGAAGAAGGCGTTATATTTATTTCATGTTTGAGAAAATTTTATACTGCTTGTTTTGTCCTCTGTTTGCAGGATGCTTTTTGCAGAATCATAATAAAGTTTACTAGTTTTCATGTTATATTTTTACACTTTGTACTTTTTTTAATGATCTTCAGAGTTTCTAGTTTTCAGGCTTTGGTGATACCGACAAAAATTACCAGCACAATTCCCGGAAAGTGTAACATGTTGATGCCATTGGACCAGTTGCTAAACTTAACATTTTGTACCGTGTTGTTTATTCAAGTCTCTAGCTAGGAGGAATCTCTGCAACTAGAGGTGATTCTTAATTGAACAACAGAAAGAATGAAAGGATGTGAAGTTGTTTATAAGAGCACATGGAATTAATGCATAGAAAGCTGAGCAGGGGGTGTCACTATTTTTCATATACATTGCTCAAAGGGTCTGTAAACAGAATAGTGGCTCAATCATCAGTTTCCAAATGCCGTGAGTCAAAACTCCATGAAGGATTTGGATTTGCAATAAAGGGTGGGCTACTAGATGGTAGACCAAGTCTTTAAATCTCAAGTTAGATCACATTAGTCTTGGGGGTCTGCCTTAGTCTTAGTATAACTGCATGAGGACAAGGGTCTTGTCAACTTACACATATCAACATCCTTCACATGCCAGAATTTGGAATTTTTCTAAGGGACTCAGTTTGACTTAGGTATTCCCATTTTAAGGGAAAAAAAAAGGCAGGGGGAAGCACCTTAGGATTGATCACATAATCAGTGAAGCACAATGAGGTTTTTTTTGTTTTGTTTTGTTTTTGTTTTTTTGTTTTTTAAGTATCTTACTAAAATGTTCCCGGTAATGGCTTTTTAAAATTCCCATGGTGTAGAAAATGTTATTGGAATTATCTCTCAATGTTTACTCTTTAAAAGCATTGTTAATAAGGACCTCAAGATTGCAGGTGAGTTCCTGTAGTTAACATAGCAGATATTTTTAGTAAGTGAAGTTCCTGTAGTTTTTTCACTGCTTATTAAATTGGAAACAAAGAAACCTGATACCCTGCAAGGCACAAAAGAAAGGTAAGTAAAAATACAAATTTCCCTGCACTTTTCATCTCTGAATTGCTATTCCAAGAAAAAGAAAGCGATCTAGATAGGTGCTATTAGCTTTTACAATTTGATGAAAAATTGTAGAGTTGGGTAACTTTCCAAATTGACTTACTTTTCTCAAAGTGTCTGTAGGTTAAGAATCATTAAATAACAGCTTTTGCATAGCACAGAACAAACTGGTTTTTAAATCTGATGCTTGGGAAGATTATTTCATTCATTTGTGGTTTCTGTGGAATTTTAAGTGCAATAAAAAAAATGAAGGACTAATTGTTTAGGTGCATGCGGTGTTATATATATTTTTGCTATTTTTAGCTGGTCTTTTTTGCTTTAAAAAAAACAGGGATTCTTGTGGGCGGAGTTGCTAGGAAAGGGGAAAGAAGATCAAGAGGAAGTACTGGAAATGATAAACTTTGCAAAGCAGAGAGAACTCCTTCTATCAGAGTATCTTGAAGGGCTTCACAAGCAAAGCCTACTGATCAGGAACCGGGTCGGGGGGCGTGAACCTAATTCACAAGAAATGGACTGACTTTTCCAAGGTCACTGGCATAGCTACAACTACGGTTAGAGAAAAAGCCAGAATGGCCAATGTGGATCATCTGCTTGAACAAGTTTTCTGTTCTTCCTGTTGGGTCCCTGTTCGGGCACCAACTATGTTGGCCCCACGTTCGGGCGCCAAATCTATGTGGGGCACGCGCCTCCCGGTCTGGCCTGGAGGTTCGGACGGGCTGTACCACCGCACACACAGATACTAAACACAATTCACTTGGGACCCTCAGGTGAGGGGCGCAGACTCCTGCGGCCCTCGGGACCCCAGCGGAGACGGGAGAAAGGGAAAGCCTCAGGTGCTTTTGCCTTCCAGTGACAAACACCTGTGTTGGTCGTTTCGGTGGTCAGGAGAAGGCAGCTGCCGCTTCCTCAGTGATCAGACGGAGAGCAGGTTCTTTTCCTTGTCGAGGATTGCGATGGGAGAGGTTTTTTCCTCATCAAAGGTTCGGGGGAGAGCAGCGGGAGAGGCGCTTCCTCATCTGTGGTCCGGGCAGGGACAGGCTTTTGCCAATTTCCTCCCAATTCTTCCCTACACTTCCAAAGGTACCTACCATTTCCACAAATCAGCTAGCTTAGTAATAGCTAGTAAAAAAAAAAAAAAAAAAAAAAAGGTTTCTTTGGTGGTACTTGGGGGTTGAACTCAGGGCTTTGCACATACTCCGCAAGAACTGTACCACTGAACTGCACCCCTATGCCCTTTTTTATTTTTTATCTTGAGACAGTGTCTCACTAAATTGTTGCAAGCTGCCTCTGACCTTGAACTCATAGTCCTGCCTCAGCCTCCTGAGTGGCTGGTATTACAGGCATGTGCCACTGCACCCAGCCTAAAATTCTTTTACATAACAAATAGTTGAAGGTGGACCAAGTAGCATTACCCTTTGAAACCAGGACACGAACAGATTAGGTGATGTCGTTAAAGAAGTGACAATGTCAGAAAAATAAAACCTGTTTCAGGCAGCCCCACACCCCAGATATTAAAACTCACCATAAAGAACTTTTATAGGAAAAGCATAAACCATAATTTAAATTCTTTTGTGCTTGCTGGTTGCCACATTATTATGAGCAAAACCAAAATTCTCAGGAAGAAATCCAAACTTGACATTTAAAATCCATCATAAGTGAGTGTTGTGCCATAAATAGGAAGAAAATAGTGTGATGGTTCTATCACTAATTAACAGCTTATGAGCAAGGGAATGTGGAGGAGCCAGAGAGAGAAAAAGGAGTTCATGAGACGCTGAAAATCAGGGCGTTAGGAAACCACTCATGGGAAATTATTGCTGCTAGGAAGACAATTTATCTAGAACTAGACATTCTACATGTTTAGAGCTCATTCAAGAAGAATTGAAGAAGTGCTCCAGAAAAAGCTATGAGCGTGGTGGCTCCAAGTCAAGAACTGGCTTCAGGTACAGAAGGTGGGAATGTCACCTTTGCCCAACATCTGAGGGAAGGTATAGTTGAAAGGCAGTTCCTTCCAGTGCTTTCTTGGGTGTTGCTAACATGATAGCAAAGATCATGCTCCAATGATTAGGCAAGTGTGAGCTTCTTAGGGCTGTTCTTCTTGCAGGCTGTCATTAGAGCAATTGTCTTTGGAAGCCTCTTATCTGTTCCATACCAAATGACCACTTCTGATTGATTCAGAAACTCTCTCCCTCCACCCACGAAACAGCAAAAAGACTATTGATGTGGTAAATTAATCCACAAAATATCTATTTATAGTGCAAATGTCTCTATGATTATGTAATAGGGACTCTCTGGTAGGCTCTTTAAATTAGAGCAAGGTAAATTCAAGTATTTCAGGGGAGGGGTTATCCCCCCCGAAAAAGGTTCAATGCAGTTTGTTTCAAACTTGCTGCAATTTAGCAATGTTATTTGGGACCCAGTGAATCAAAAATTATGAGAGTCAGAAGCAATATTCTGGTTGGAAATTTAAATAACATGGACAGTGTGTGTAAAGGGGAAGAAAAAGAAATTAATTTAATTCCATTTGCTGATGTGACTGTAGCACAACTATTTTTAGGTATAATCCAAACAGTGCATATCTTCTCCATTTTGATTAGTAGAAAATTGGCAGGGAGTCAAAAGAATTAGTATTTCTCAGCACATTATGCCAGAAATGTACAAATAAAACTACATTATCTGTGCCAATGTGTTTAATTTGAATTATTGCTAAGGCTTTTTTACTCTTTTTTTTCTAAAAGAACAAATGGGTTCAGCTTTGTTCAAGACATTTAAAATAAGTTTTTTTTCACAACTAGGGGCAAAAATTATAGAACAATTTCCCTTTATGCTATTCCTTAAATGCTCTTGCTAAAAACTTAAATGTTAATATTACTCTGATACTTTGCCGCAGAATTTCCACCTGGCAATTTACCTCTTGTCAGAGGAAGTCAGCACACTCAACAAAATGTGAAATTAAAACAAGTTAGGAAAATAAGTTAGGAAAATACAAGGAAAGGTTTTAACATAGCCACTTAGAAGTTATTAATAATTCCAGCTCAAAAGGAAGCATAGACCAAAAAAATAAATAAACTCTACTGGCAAAGTTCTATATTGGCAAGTTCACTAAGGGTCCAAGCTACATGTTGTACCAATTATACGTTTCTATATTGGAGGGAGAATTTATATATCCTGGAAAAATTTGATTGTTAACACATCAGAGAACCTTACAGTGCTCCACCTAAATATTATTTCTAATGTAACAAATCAATGAAGCTGGATTACAGTTTAGGCTGTTGCTTTATTTTGAGGTTTGTGTCTTTGGTACCTTGATACACGCAAACCCATGGGCGAGGGTGACTTTCTTTGTGCTCACCAGCTTCCTTTTGCCAGTTCTGAAGTGCACAGTCTTACCAGATTACACAGGATAGACAGCTTCCTCCACCCACTGCAGTAGCTTTTGAGATTGGCAGACCAGCTTCCACATTTCCCATTGTAAATCAATGCTGTCTTCCTCAAAAAACAACAAAAAGTTGTTTTCACGAGTGTTCAGAATCACTGACATGGTCCGTTTCCCCATTTGAGGACATGGGAATCACACAAAAGTCTTCGTCTATTTTCTATCAATACATATAAACTGGCCCCAAGATTTCCTCTGATTCACCAAAGAGAATAAACCTGACTACGAAGCCGTTAAATTATACCATTTGTTCTTAAAGTTGAAAGGACGTTCTTGATTTTAAGACCTGAGGTTTGATGGGCCTGCATAAGTGCTTTGTGCTGGGAATATTTCTTTTCTTTTAGATGAAAAGAAAACCTATCTAGACAGAATAAGGAAATAAGAAGGAAACCAGGAAAATGAAGGCTTAATCTGGCATTTTAGCGTTCTTCAGATGAAACTAAAGACATTAAGCCTTAGTTTAAAATAAAGAGGGAGCAAGATCCCTAATAAAAGTCATCCTACCTACTCAAGGCAGGGCAGGAGAGAATAGAAAGGGATTTTGGTTCCTGGGGAAATTACAGTGACATTTCACCCTGACATGGATGTTATATTTTCCAAAATAAGTTTCTTTAAGTATTTATCTTTTTGAAAGCTTTGCTGGCTTGGTCCCTAACCTACCCTCTTTTATTTATTTTATTTTTTCCTTTTTTTGCTGGAAGAAGGGGGTAAACCTCAGAGCAGCTTTTGTTGAAATTGTTGCTGTTCATGTCACCTTCTGCTGCGACATCACTCATCTTTCTCGGAGGACTGTCCCTTGGGCTATATAGGACATGCTATTGTGAAAAAGGCCATCAGTCCTGACTCTCCCTGAAAGAGAATTATCTGTTCCTGTGCAAGTGCAGCTTGAGCCAAGACTTCATGCTCCTCACTTGGTTTCTTCACTGTACAGTCATGAAATGAAAAGCTTGTTTGAATGTATTAAATAAAAGGATTTTTGGAGAACATACAATTAATCTCAGGATGGAATTTCACTACACTCTCCTCAGGAACTAATTTTATGGAAAAAATCTTATTCATTGGATGTTGTCATTTTGTTAGGAAGTTAAATGATACTCACATTTGCTTTTACCTAGATCTGCCCACCCAGAACTTCCGCCCCAAATGATCTATTTACTTACGTAAGAGAAATACAATTTACTTCAGAAGCCCTTTTATAATTTTTTGCTTAGCCGTGAAAGTATTTTGTTTTTATTCTAAACTGCCAGTGGAGAATCTGTACACATTGATCATCTGGAAGCTGTGATTTTTCAATTGAAAAACTAAACTAAGCTGTGGAAACCACTTACCTCATTTCAAGCAGTCAACTGATTGTTCAATGAGTTCGTTTTTCCTGTTTCTCTGTGCAAAGTGGCAGCCGGATTACCTGGCTCCCCGTCACTCTCTTGTTTTTCAGAAGACACACAATCTCAAAAGTCACTTCCTGAGTCAAGTGCAGCAGATGGGATCTCGAAAGCACCTACAAGCAGTCTGGAATACCTTGAATGGAGTGGTGGAAATTTAGGGCAAATCTGCAGGTCTCAGTAGGTGAACGCCTTATTTGGTCTAGAAGCATTTTGCTCTGTTATTGAGTCATGAAAAGCTATTAAAAGAGCTCTATAAGAAATCCAGTCTATATTCTGAACAAACAGGCTGTTTTTTTCATTATCACTGCCTCCTTACAGACACACAGTACATAATCTTGATTGTGCTTCATTGGTATTTATTGCACATAGACCAATTCCTCACACAGTAGTTAGTTGCACCAGAGTAAAAATACTTGGCAAAACACACAAGAGGAAATAGCATTTACACACGTGCGCTAAATGTTACCAGCAGATTCACGTGGGCACTTGGACATAAAAAAATAATAATAAAAATCCGTAAGATAATCATATTTATGATATGGATACAGTTACAGTACCATGATAAAAGAGTATAAAAAGTATTTCCCAGTAAGTCATTAGCTCAATAACACAGACAACAGATGTAGAATTTGAATTTTATTTTAGTTTTTAAGATCTGCCCGCCTCCCCACCCCATGAAAAATATTTAATTTCTTTTTGTGCAAGTAACATCTTCTGTGGACTTTACAATTTCTAACACTGTGCAAAAATGGCATTTTGAACCACTCCTTCTTCGTTTTCTTTTTTGTTTATACCCACATGTGCAGTAATCTGAACTGCTTCCCTTTTTTTTTGTCTGTCCTGCCTTCAACTGACAGAGTCACATGTCACAGAGAGAGACTCAGCGCCTGGTCCTTCCAACTAATAGGTACATAAATAAGCTGTTTAATATAAACAAGACTTTCTATCTTGCTGTGCAATATGCACAGTGTGAGGTAGAAAACCCTCAGCCTGACCACCGAGGCGCACAGGGGACAAGGATTTGTCCTACAGAAGGAAAGCAAGGTGAAACTTTGTCCAAGCATAGCTTGACATTTCTTGAAAAGAGATTTTTTTTTTTCTTTGCATCCATCATTTCCCATTGCTTTAAGAACAGGAGAAATCATTACTCAGGAATTAAAATGCAATTTCTCTGGACAGCAAAAGGAAACATGTCCTAACAAATTGTCAACCCCCGTCCCCCCCCCCCCCGCCCCCGTTGACCGCTCCTGTTCCAGGGAAGCGGATGGAAGCTAAGTTGATGGACTTTTATCTCCCTTCCCCTACCCACCAAACGTCCACTCGGGGCCGTGCAAAAAAAGTATCAAAACCCACCTGGGAAAAAAAAAATTGTCTAAAGACGCATTACACGCACACACAAAAGAAGGCTGAACCACAAAACAGAAAAGAACTCAAGAAAAATCAGCGAGCCACTCTCCCAAGCCCTCCCCAAACTTTCCTTTCTGTGCAACGGTCCGTGGCTTTTCTGTTTGCCTTGGATGATTCAGACGAGGTTTGTGGGCTTCAAGTTCACCTGCTTTCGGTCTGGAGTAAACAGAGATCTCCTCTGGCCCCCGGGAACCATTCAGGGGCGCCCTGGCGGGCTGTCCTCCCCCGGGGGCACAGAGCCCGTGGAGTGCGGGCTGGGGCGGTGGGGATCGAGGCGCCGGGCTTGGGCGCGGGGAGCCTGGCCCTACACCTTGGACTCGGAGGCGAAGCCCTGGCGGCAGGGCTCGTCCAGGCTCGAGTCGCTGTCCACGGTCGCCGCCCTGCCGTTGCAGCCTGCCCAGGGCTCCAGCAGGCGCGCGGGCTGCGTGGCCCCGACGTCGTCGTCGTCGTCGTCCGAGGCGGCCCCGGGCGACGGCGGCGGCCCGGCTCCGGCCAGGCAGCCCGAGGCGCGCGGCCGGTCGCGGTGTGCGGCGTGGCGCCTGCGGGCCGCCCGGCGCGCGCAGCAGAGCAGGCGCTGGAAGGCCTTGCGGAAGTCGGGGCTGCGGCAGTAGATGATGGGGTTGAAGGCCGAGTTGGCGTAGCCCAGCCAGTTGAAGAAGACGAAGAGGCGGTCGGGCACCAGGTCGCGGTGGAAGGCCTTCACCACGTTGGCCAGGAAGAAGGGCAGCCAGCAGAGCGTGAACACGCCCATGATGATGCCCAGGGTCTTGAGTGCCTTCTGCTCGCGCAGGGCCACGAGGCGCGAGGGCCGCCGCTTGCTGGAGCGCCCGTTGGCCAGCGGGTCGGCGGCGGCAGCGCGCGGAGACCCGGCCGGCGGCGAGGGCGCGGGCGAGGGCGGCCGCGCCGCGCCGCCGAGGAAGCGGCGCTCGCAGCTGTCGATCTTCTTCACCTGCTTCTGGGCCTCGCGGAACACCCGCAGGTACACGAAGGCCATGATGCACAGGGGCACGTAGAAGGAGACGACGGACGAGGCGATGGCGTAGGCCCGGTTGGTGACGAAATCGCAGCACTTGGGGTCGTTGTAGCAGCGGCGCGCCTCGTCGTTCTCGGCCCGCCACCAGTGCATAAGGATGGGCAGGAAGGACACCAAGGCCGAGATGGCCCACACGGTGCATACGAGGGCCCGCGCCCGCGCGCGCGTCAGCAGGCTCTGGTAGCGGAAGGGCGAGGTGATGGCGAGGTAGCGGTCCAGGGCGATGACACACAGCGTCTCAATGCTGGCCGTCACGCACAGCACATCCACCGAGGTCCAGAGCTCGCAGAAGAAGGAGCCGTACTCCCAGCGGCCCCACACCACGATGGTGGCCCCGAAAGGCACCACCAGCAGCCCCATGACCAGGTCGGCGCTGGCCAGGGAGATGATGAAGAGGTTGGTGAGCGTCTGCAGCCGCGGCGTCTTGGCGATGGCTGCAATCACCAGAACGTTGCCCGCCACGATCAGCAGCACGATGAGCGCCATCAGCAGGCCCATCCCCGCCGTCCACTGTTGCGACAGTGGCGCCAGGTCCTCGCCGGTCGGAGGTAGCAGCGAGGCGGGCGGTGACGCGGGCACCAGTAGCCGCGCCGCCGTGGCCGCGCCGTCGGGCAGCGGCGCGGCGGACGACAGGTTGCAGGGCTCGGAGGCGCCCAGGGCGAGCGCCCCCGCGCCCATTCCGAGCTGCAAAGGCCGGGGGCGGGGGTGTAGCGGGATTGGGCGGGGGCTGGGGACCACCCCAGAAATAGGGGCGGCCGGGGCGCGGGGAGGTCGCGGCCAGGTCAGGGTAGCCGCGGCGCAGGGCCGGAGGCATGGGCGCCGGGCGCCTTCCCCGCGGAAGCCGAGCGCTGTCGCCGCCGCCGCCGCCGCCTCTGCTGCTGTTGGAGCCGCTGCCGCTGCTGGAAGAGCCGCCGGGACCTCAGCATGTTTCTGAGCGCGCTGGGCCCGCAGCTCAGGCACCCAATACCCACCCCACGCGGCTCCCACCCTCCCCCCAAGCCAGCCTCCAGGGCCGCGCGTCAGGCCCCTGCAGCCAATCGCAGCAAAGGCACTCCCCTAACTCTGGTCTCCCTGAGACCAACTCCCCGCAACCCCTCCTACCCGCAGTTGCGCGGCTCTGGAGAGTCCCGGGCAGATTGCAGAGCCAGCGCCTCCCAAGCGCCCGCCGGTTGCAGCCAGAGCACCCCTTCCAGCGCCAGCTAGTTCCAGAGCGCGTTCCCTGCGCCCCCTACTGCGCCCGGCTCCCACCTACGTCCCCGCGCCCCCCCTCAGCCCCCTGTAGCTCTCGCATTCCGCTACTTCCCGCACTCCCTTTGCCACCGGCACTCAGTTCCCTCCTGAGCTACCTTCTGCGCCCTGACTCCCCCTCACCTCTCCACCTCCGCCGCTCGATTCCCTGCAGTACTATGCTCGCGCTCGCTTTAGCGAGGAGGGGACCTCGGTGTTCTTGAGGCGCCGGGACGCATTGGACAGTCTGTCCGCCGGGGTTGGAGGAGTTTTGCGGTGAGACTGGTTCTCAGATCAGGCAGCCCAGCAGAGTGTGTGTGTACAACCCTTCCCGGTCAAGAGGGGACCCAGCCAGCTTGAGTCCTGACAGCTTGGAGGAATCGGAGGTGGATGTCAGTGGTGGAAGGAAACTTTCCACCAGGGCGGTTGCTGGAGCACACTGGGCATCGGTCAGAGAGGCTCTTGGGTGCTTGTTGTACCTCCAGTGCAGCAGATGTAGAAAGGAAGCTAACGTTTGTGGATGTAGCAGCGAACATTGAGGCACAGTGGGAAATACATGCACTCCCCAGCCCAGGCTAATGAATACGTGAATATGATGCAACAGTGTTTTCCCAGTATAAGGGAGAGGCTTAGGGAAACAAACGTTAAAACGTCCAGAATAAACGACAGCCCCGCGAAGGAAGAAAATATTTAATGACATTTTAGACTTTCTGCTTTCAGTAATAACACCTGTATTTTGGGTTTTACTATTCACACGATTTTATAATCTGAGCTGGGTTGACACAGTCCAAAAGGTGCTATCCTTTTTGGTTGATGTCATGAACTGTGATTTCAGATTTCTTGGATTGCGTGGGTTGTTTTCTCCTTTGCCCAAGTTCCCAGATTCTCAAAACTCTGGGATTTGTTTAGGAGGGACGAGAGAAAAAATATATATAAGTACTCAAGTGGATTAAATCTGAAGGCATTTAAAGTTATATCGGTGGGCTTTTTTTAAAGCTGGCAAACTAATGGACTTGAAACAATGGAGTTGTCAGCTGTAGGTGGATTATATGGGCAACCCACATGATAGCCCTCAGGAGGGCAACCCCCTTCTCTAATTTGGTCCTGCTAATGTCTTCAGCTCAATCTGGAAAAGTAAATCTGTAGTTAAATCCTTGAGAAGAAAACAGTTTCTAATTGTCAGCATAAGGGTGCGTGATAATGTTATATAATGCTCACAGATTTTTTTTTCATCGGAATAAAATGAATAGTATCTGGAAGGAACATCAATATGGGGACCAAACTCATATTCTAACCCTGCAGAGAGACTGACTTCTACAACTGCCGAGGTGAAGAGCACAAAGTAATATTTACTGAATTTATAAAGCCAAGCAGTTTTAACCCCCTTCTCTTCCCTAAATCCAAAACTATGAATTTGCTTTATGCCCAAACTTGACAACTAGAATGTTGCAACCGGGAGTGGTTTATTTGTATATTCACCCCTGCTCTGGACTTATTTAACCTGGTCCTGACAACTTGGGGAGGTTGAAGAGACAGGAAGGGACACAGAAGCTACCAAGAGGGAGGCAGGAGGGGCCCCCTTAAGCCCTCCCCGTCTATTCAAGCCTGAGTCTTCACTTCCGTTCTCCTTCTGTCCTCCCGGATTCTTTGGGGTGGAAGGTGCAGGAGTCAAGGAGGAGTCTTAAGAAAGCCAAGGGATTTGAAAGAGTTTAAATTGCTGCTGCCTAGGAAAGGTGTTCTGAGTGGGGGTGTGGGGTGTGGGGAATGTGGGTAAAAGGCTTTCCACCGGCGCCATCTTTCTGTCAAGTGGTGTTACTAGAATGGAGTGTGCCGACCTTAAGTGCCCTTGCAGGCACTGCATTTCTGAGTGATAAGGCCAGACCTTGATGATAGAGGTCCAGGACAAAGGCTGGGTGCCAACAGCTTTACAATATCATTACGTGTGTGAGCACACCAGGCAGCGGAGCTATGATGCTGGAATTGCTGAAAAATTCTCCTGTAGCCTTTTCTTCTCCTCATTTGGAGACACGTTGGTTCCCAGAATTTCTGTGGAATAAGTACATTAAATTAAAAATGTTCAAAATCAGAAAGTTTTTTCTAACTGGTTCTTCAGCATAGGGCTGCAGGCAAAAAGAAATTTGGGGGGCTTTCCTCCGTTGTCCCCATAAATAAGTTTGGAATAGGCCATCTTCCACTAGAGTTAGCTTTCTAGAAAATAAAATGTTCTCAGATCTTTAATTCCTACATTTCACAGGATATTTTTCTTTTTCTTTTTTTAAGCTAACATTTTTTTGTGATTAGATAAGGATACAAGATTAAGAAGAAAAAGTTCAACCTATCAATTGCCTTAGTCTGTTTTCTGTTGCTATGAAGGAATACCAGAAGCTGGGTAATGCATAAAGAGGTTTATTTTGGCTCACAGTCTGAAGGTTGGGAAGTTCAAGATCAGGCAGCTGTGTCTGGTGAGAGTCTCATGATGTGTCATAATCTGGCAGATGGCGTCACACGGCTGGAGTATGTGCAGAAGAGAGAAAGCTTCAGGGACAATCTGGCTTTGTGACAACCCGCTCTTGAGATACCTAACCCACTCTCATGGTAACTTACATTAATCCTTCCATGACAGCAGTGCCCCCATGACCCAAAGCACCTCTTAAAGCCCCCATCACATTTCAATACCATTGCACAGGTAATTAAATCTCAGCATGAGTTTTTATGGGGATAAACTGTATTCAAAGAGCATCAGTTTGTACAGGTATAAGGTGGTACAAGTTCAAAATGACTAACTCCTTCATTTCCTCATTCCCTACTTGCAACTCTTAAAGTGACTCAGTTCTTAGGAACCCATGTGTTTGATAATACTTTACAGAAAACAAAACACTCCAACAATCGATGCTAATCAGCACCCTTAAGGACTCTTTCCTCTAATTTCCTGCCCCCCCCTCCTTTCCTATTCTACTACACTCACCTCTCACCTGGATTTGCCCTGAGTTCTATTTGATTTCCCTGTCACTAATCCTTCCCCCACCATTTAATCTAACACACCAAAGCCAAGTCAATATTTCTAAAATGTGACTGTGACCAAGAGGCTTTTTGGTTCAGAATCTTAACTCCTCAACTTTACATTCAAGGCCTTTGTCATCCAGTTCAAAACGACCTTCCCAGCACTATTACACACTAGAATTCTCCGTGTTACCATCAGTTGAAGTTCTGTGTTCTTTTGCCTTTTTGGGATCTGTTCCCTTTCCAGTGTTGTATGTGAACTCTTTTCTTATTGGGTTATTTCTACCATGAGTCTCTTCCTATTTCTCTGTCTCAGCGGATTCAGCCTTAGAAATCTGTCTGGAGTCTTATTCATTTTGCAGTGTTCCCTGCCCATTGCTTCCGGGAATAATTTCTCCTTCCTCTGAACTATAGCCGTTACTTGCTAATTGAATTTCAGGTGACAAAAACAGATGAACTTTTGACATCTTACATTGTTATCTTGTTTAATTTTTGTGTGTTTTTGTCTGCTCTTCCTTTATAGATCACAAGCTCACTGAGATCCAGGACTGTCTTATGTTGTTGTTGTTAGGTGCCGTCCAGTCGGTATACGACTCATAGCGACCCTCATAGGGTTTTCAATGGCAGACTGTTTCGGGATTACCTTGGGAGTGGATTGCCAGGTCCTTCTCCCATTTTTGCGGTGCTGGGAATTGAACTTGGGACCTCAGAGACTGCGGTGCAGCGCTCTACCAACTGAGCTAAATCCCAGCCCAGGACTGTCTTATACATTGTTATATTTCCCGTTTTTACTAATAATTACTTGATACTATTAATATTTGTTGTTGTTGTTCTTAGGTGCCGTCAAGTCATGTCCGACTCATAGCGACCCTCATAGGGTTTTCAATGGCTGTTTCGGGATTGCCTTGGGAGTGGATTGCCAGGTCCTTCTCCCATTTTTGCGGTGCTGGGAATTGAACTCGGGACCTCAGAGACTGCAGTGCAGTGCTCCACCAACTGAGCTAAATCCCAGCCCATTAATATTTAGATTTTGTTAATAAATGTAATATTTAATGTAGTAAAATAGTCTCATTTTTATACATATGAAGAATGATTGTTTTGCAATTACAATCATCACTCATGCTTATAATTCACATAATAATTCATATTCTTACAGGCTAGTCAATATTTTCACATAAACTTTTCTTTTTTTAATATCCCCTTTATTTATAAATGTTGGTGGGGTACAGAGTAATAAGGCTTTTTCTATTTCCATTCCATTCTATTTCTATTACATTGCTTTTGGTCACACTTACATATTTCCCAGAACCTTTGATTAATGTATAGTAAGAAATCACATGTAATAATTATGGCTCATTTTCCCTTTTCTCCCATGTATTTGTATTATTGCATCATCTATTGTGAGATTATCCTCTCCCTCTTTATCCCCCCACATTATTTCCCTTCCTTTGCCTCACATAAACTTTTCAAAGTACTTTACAAATACAAGGTAGGCTGATGGGATCCAAAAATTTATATCATACCTCTTCAGTAATAAATGTCATGGGATGTAGGAAAGAGGTTTTCCAAAAGGGCCATGTAAGTCAATCAATAAAAGTATTACTACTTTTCATCAATGATCAAGGCCTACATTTATGATACCATATAACTAGTCATTTTTGCCCTAGGAGAATTGCTGATGCCTTGAATCTTGTTTCAAGATCTGCAGAGCAATGGTTAATAGGCATCTAGTCCATCCACAGTTGTAAGCAATAAGCCTGGCAAAGCCATTCCCAATTTTGAGTTGGCATTGCTCGAAAATGAGTTAAAAATGGAAGGAGGCAGCCTAACTGGACAACTTCTAGGAGGTAGACTAAAGGAGGTCTGGGAGGAATCTTCCAGCAAAATACCAAGTATATCAAATCTGTTGGCAAAATTTGCCTTAAGGCCTATAATAGCTTCAAACTATTTGAAATCAAGCTATTACTCATCAAAGGGTTTGTTAATCAGAGTTCAAATGGTTGTTCCTGAGGAAAGATGCACAAGTTCTCACATAAAGCCACTGTTCAAGAACCACTCAGCGCGTGCTAACCAAAGACCAGCCTGCACTGAACTGACACTTAAGGTCATAGGCTAGTTCTGTAGCCACAAGTTACACAAGGACAAGCAACTCCAGCCATTATTATCACAACAAGCACAGAGGAGAGTACACGGTAATCACTGCAAAGCATGGACTATTTAGAAAATTCAAACGCTTCCCTTCTCCCCCGACTCCCTCTTCCTTTCTCTGTGCCTCCTCCTCTTCCTTGTATGTCTAACAAGTACACTGAACAATGCTAGAGCCAATGATAATATTTTTCAAAATTTAGGTGCATTGGAAAGGGTTCAGATGAGGGAAGCAGAAAATCCAGGTGTGTGCCCCGGCTCTGTCACTTTTCTGTTTGACCTTTTGGTAGTAGCTTCACCTTGAAAATGGGCTCACTGTTGGCTCTCTTGCAGAATTGTGTATGGATTAAATGAGGTAATTTTTGTGAAAGTTTCTTTAAGTCCCAGCACCACACATTTGTAAAACATCAAATGCTGTCTAATCCAGTCATCATGGCATTTCAAACCACAAAAGGCATAGGAATTGCTTGTGAGAGAAGAGTCAATTCACTGAAATGAGTGTCTCTTGAGCCGTTTGATCCTTTTCTTTCTCATACTAGATATTCATATGACTCAGAGGCTGGCTAAAAGTGAACTATTTTTAAGTGTTCTGATCATTGGAAAAATAATTTTTTTCCCCTTCAGTACTGCACAGTTGAACCCAGGGCCTCGTGCATGTTAGGCAAGGGCTTGACCACTGAGCTGTACCACCAGCGCCTTTTTTTATCTTTCACGGGGAGCCAGGGTCTTATTAAGTCACACAGGCTGCCTCTGGCTTTGAACTTGCCATCCTCCTGCTTCAATCTCCCAGGTTGCAGGGACTATAGGTGTGCAATGCACACCTGGTTGGCAAATCTAAAGAAAATTCTCTTTTAATGCCATTCCTTAGTATATACCTTATCGTTTTAAAATAAGTGTTTATGCAATTCTCTGAAATAAATTTCTTTTATAGTATTTCAGTAGTGGATGGTTAGCAGCAGAGGAAAGATTTTTCTCCTTCCAAGTCAACTGTTTAGTGCCATGACTGGTAATTTAAAGGGGGAGGGAGGAAGAAGGAAGGTAATGCAATATAAAACTTAAACTAACTTTCAAAAATTTCTGTTCTTTTTCAGTTGTGTTGTTGTTGTTGTTAGGCGCCATCCATTCATGTCTGACTCATAGCAACCCTTGTAGGGTTTTCAATGGCTGATTGTTTTGGGATTGCCTTGGGAGTGGATTGCCATGTCCATCTCCCATTTTTGTGGTGCTGGGAATCGAACTTGGTACCTCAGAGACTGCAGAGCAGTGCTCTACCGACTGAGCAGTTGTATAGTGAATAAAAATTGATTGATCAGCTGAAATCTTACTGTAAAGCATTAGTGGCAGTAGGAATATTATTACTATGTGTGATAAGCATTTTGGCTAAAAGTTGGTCTTCAGTTTGCCCAAGTCTAGAGCTCATAATGACAACAAGCTGTGCTAGTTATTGAAAACCCAGGTTTAAATTTAACAGTCTTAATGTGCTCTAGATAGAACAATTGTGCTGTAAGAAGCTGAGGAGTTTTTACCAACAAGAATCCCCAAGCCCTTCTGTGTAAGTTTCCAGAGTAGGAATGATACCTTTTCATTAGTTTACCTCTTACATAGTAACTGTTTAATAAATTCCTGTGGCCTAGAGATACCACTTAAAAGGTTATGTCCAGTAGATTCTCCACAATCAAAGAAGACATTGTGTTTTCCCTTAAGCCATGGAAGATTGCATCTGGGCCCTTCAACTGAATGGACCTGCCAAGAGGAACCAGTGGAAAAGGCTGGTCATCTGCTTTGCCTCTGGGTGACAGAGAAAATCATTTCTATTTCTTTCTTTTCACCCACTACTTTGAATAAACCAAACAGGTGTCTTCTTTCACATGTCCTTCCACTTCTTTGTATTGTATAGATATTTTTGCAGTTAACTTGCTCATTACTTATACCCTGTAAAAATGCTCATTCAGACCCTCTCAGGGTATAGAAGCACGCCAAGTCCTTTGCCTCAGCAGGGCAGAGTCTGTAGACTATTTTTGGTTTTGATAACCACTGTGGTCAGGCTTCTTGATTTGAAAATAAATATCAAAACTTTAACATGACATTTATCTTCCGTAGTGTTTTGGATTTGCCTCTCCTTGAATCAAACCTTTTGGAAACCTTTATCAGATGATAACTTTTTATTTCTAGAGGATTGTCCCTTAATTAAATGCTAAGGGGGCAGTGACCTTCTTTGGAGGATTCTTCTAAATCTAAATTACTTTTCACACTAGTGGAAATTTTTTTTCTTTCCCCTTTTTCAGTATGAAGAAGCTGAAGCATACGAAGGGAGATGTGTAAGATTTCAAGGAAAGGGAAAGGAAGTTCTTGACTTTCTTACTACCTGAGATACTCTTTAATTGCCAGAACTTGCATCCTTATCAGATATTGGCCACCTATTACTATTTGTGGGGCCTGCAGCTGTAGCCCTGTGGCATCTGAGCCCATCAGATCTTGGAAGCTAAACAGGGTCAGGCCTGCTTAGTACTTGGATGGGAGACTGCCTGGGAATACCAGGTACTGTAGGCTTGGGAGAAGGACTTGGCAACCCACTCCCAAAAATCAATCCACCATTGAAAACCCTATGAACAACAGAGAAGCACTGACAATAGTGTTTCGCCTATGGTATGTAGGGTTGCTATGAGTCGGATACCGCCTCAGCGGCACCTAACAACAACAACAATTACTATTTGTGAGCGTAATTTAATTGCCTGATATATTTTAGGGTTTGGAGCAAGTCTTGGAATAGTTTTTTTTTTTTTTTTTTTTTTTAATGAACAGCTCTGAATGAGTGAAGAAGGGATTCCATTGTGCAATGTTTGTGTTTTTCAATTGGTTTAAATATAACAGTTCTAGAACAATAATTGTATTTATAGGCACAAATGAAATTCTCATTGTTGAAACACGTTAGTGTGAATTTCCAGAAGTGTCTCATGAATACTAACTCTGAAGACAAACGAGCACCAAAAGAAAAGCCAAATAGTTAAGTAATTTATTTTTTAAATCTATAACTGGAAAAAGACTTCACAGAAAACTCTTACTGAGAACCATAGGCTCAAAAGTTGTGACAAACATGAGGATATTATTTCAGAGCTAAAATAGAGCTGTTGGGGAGTTTAGAACAGAAAGTAAAATAGCTCTACCTGCTTTGCCATTTCTGTATCCTAGTAAGTATCATTCCACACCAAGTGGTTAGGTAATTTGTACATTGAGATTTGAGACTCTCTCAAAAGCCTGCAAAGCCCGAAACTGCCCTAAAATGGTATAGGCATTGGTATAGAAATTGATTGTGTCAGTGACAGCTGTTGTAGTCCTGATTTTGTTTTCTTATTCTGAAAATCTCTGAAGTGATGATTGCAGTCTGGCTTGTCATCATTTGCACCCCACTGTCTGTCTTCCCTGTCTCCTGCTGCTGCCAACTACCTGCTATGCAGCAGAATTATTTGTTGGTTTATTTATTTTTAATTTTTTTTTTTTTTTTTTTTTTTTTTTTTTTTTTTTTTTTTTTTTTTTTTTTTTTTTTTTTTTTTTTTTTTTTTTTTTTTTTTTTTACATAAGGTCTCTCTGGCTAGGTAGCCCAGGCTGGCCTCAAACTTGAGATCCTCCTGTCTCAGTCTCCCAAGTGCTGGGACTGCAGGCATGCACAACCATGCCCAACTTGCAGCAGAGTTTTTGGCATTTTCTAATTACTAATTAATAGAGATTGTATACTCTTTCATAGCTTTATCTTGAGGAGAATGACTTAGTTTAAACCATGTCCACAAAATAGGAGTTGCCTACAACTCCTGTGTATTCTTTTTATCCGTGCTCATCTGGGAGATAACTTAAAATAAAATTTACTTGTTAAGCAAGTTAAAAATCCACAGTTAACCCAGTCAAAAAAATTTAACAATCAGTTTTTTAGAACATAATGAATCTTGATGGGAGATTTTGAAAACATCCTGGGCCTACACATTTTTGTCATAGAACTTTTTTTTATTACATAATTTCAAATGATGGCATTTTAGCAAAATTGCATTAATTAGTTTTGACATTTACCTCCCATATATACCTTAATGATGAAGAACACAGGCTATGGAGTTAGACTGTGTGGGTTAAAATCCAGATTTTGCCAATTTGTTGCTGGATGACTCAGAACAATTATTTCAACATCCTGAGGCCTCTGCTCTGTCATCTGTTAAATGGGAACAATAATACCTACCTCCATGGTGTTCAGGACATTTGATAAGATAAAGCATTTGGCATACTGCTTAATTCATCATAAGGACTCACTAAACATTAGCTTTTATTTTAGTGGGTTGTTTTCAACATCAACAACACAACCGTAACAATAAGATCATGGTACAAAGTAAGAACTTCTCCATTCCATACAAAACCAAAGGAGGCAGCTTCTAACGAGCAGAAACTGAGTAAGTGGATAAATGAGATCTCTTTATAAGTGAGAGGATGCAGTAAAGAATCTAATTTGGCGAGTACTTTTTTGACTTCAAAGGTACATTTATTCCTTTGTGGTCATTTCATCTGATTATTGTTCCGTTTGGGGAATTAGAATTTCCCAAATTAATTTTGCATCATGGAAAGGTCATTCCAGAGTTCCACCCTATGGTACAACCATATTCCAAATAAATGAAATAACAACAATGTCAGAACAAAGCACCACTGAGCTCCTAATAGGAAAGTTTATTTCCCCAGCTATAATTGATCCAAGCTGCTTGTTTTTAAAGGGAAAATTCATAAGGTATCAAGGAGACCAGAAAACTCTCTTGTATCATGGTTTGTGTCAATACATTCTGCAGAGGATCAGGGATGTGACAATCTCACAAAATACAAATAAGGTGTATAGGAGCAGGTAACCAACAAAAAGAGTTTTTCCAAGTCTATGTGGTGTACCTCATAGAACAGTCTTTTCAGACTCTAGTTTAGAACTGTAATTTTATTTAAGAAACAATTTTAATTTCTTATTTGTCTGGTTCCTGTTCTTTCACAACAGACTAGAAGCAAATTGGGGCAAAAGGGTGAGGATGATGCAGGGGGTAGAGAGGCCACCTAGGAACGTCATATCAGAAGAGAAAACATTGATGCCACTTACTAGAAACAAAGTCTTTTGTGCCCAGCATCAGTGACAAACCATGCCACCAAGAGAGGGTTAGATGATGTTCCACTGTCCTTGGTTTGCAAATGTGGAGAACATATTTTAAAAACATTTTTCCTAAAAGATAGTAGAGTGAAATATTTGCACTTGTTTTCCAGAATACTTTGGTTGTCTAGAAAGTGAATTTGTATGGACTTTTTACTCCCCAGTGGTGCTAGACCAATGAGGAATGAATTAGTTTTCCAGAAGTCCACACTGAAGGTATTGGCAGAGTTGGTTCTTTTTGAGGGCTGAGAGGAAAGGATCTTTTCTAGATCTTTCTCCTTAGCTTGTAAAGGCCATCTCTCTATATATTTATCTTTTCCTGTACCCAACTTTCTATTTTTTTTATAAGGATACCTATCATATTGGATCAGAGATCCTATTTTCTCTTGACTACCTCTGAAAAGACACTGTCTCTAGAGAAGGTCACATTCTAAAGTACAGGGGGTTAAGACTCCAACCTGCCTTTGTTTGGGGGTGGTGGGAACATGTCAACCCATAGAAGGTGTTAGTATATACAAGAAAGCTTATGCAGAAGCTTTTAGTCATCTGTATCTTAGATACAGGAGAAGGACATGTCAATCCACTCCTGAAGCAATCCTGAAACAATCAGCCATTAACCCCATGAGGGTTTCTATGAGTCAGACCTGACTCAATGGTACCTAACAACAACAACAACAACAACTGTATCTTATATGCCATATTTGTTACATCTTCTGGGACAGAGGGTAAACCTAATAATAGATCTCACAATAAGGATAGCCTCTCAAATAAATGGTATCAAACTCTGGTGAAAACCATCAATTTGTTATAAGATTACAGTCTGTTCCAAAGTCATTAATATCACAAAGTGGTTGTCAGATCAAGTTCCCATGTGTGGTAACTTGGATGCTGGGTAAGCATCTTGGGTCTTATGGGTAGAGGCAGTGTAAGGCATATTCCTTCCAAGGCATACCCTTAAGATGGGAATGAATGTTTTTCTGTTTTATAGCTTTTATTAGAAACCCTGATACGCAACTGTTCTCTTGCAAATGGAATAGAAATTTTTAGTTTCCCTTTAACAATTCAGATTTAAGGAGAAAAATCTATCAATCCAGTTGGATGATAGTGTAGACTACTTTTCAGCAGGTTGTTTTGACATTGCATAGACACATTCAGAATCTCTCCTCCCAGCTGAAACATAGCTGTTATTTTTTTTTTTTTCCCAAGCAAGATTTAATGTAACAGACAGCAAATAACTGGGTAGGAAAGATAGCAACAAACCTTTATAGCCAATGAACAAAGCTGGCTTTTGAGGCAAGGTAAAATTAGGTACTCATATAGAATTCATAGCCTGCAGCCTTAGCCCTGTGGAATCTGATCCCATCAGATCTCGGAAGCTAAGCAGGGTCGGGCCTGGTTAGTACCTGAATAGGAGACCGCCTGGGAACACCAGGTACTGTAGGCTTGGGAGAAGGACCTGGCAACCACCTCTCAAATATCAATCTGCCATTGAAAACCCTATGAACAACAGAGAAGCTCTGACAATAGTGTTTCCCCTGTTGAACAGAAGGTCGCTATGAGTCGGATACCGACTGGACGGCACCTAACAACACAACAACAACAACATAGAATTCTTGGGAAAATAAGATTTTTATGACCTTGAAGTTACGATTTTGATTGCAGGAGTGCTTCAGATCCTAGAATATCAGCTAGCAGAGGTTTGACTAAGAAATAGCTCCTTTCAATTGAGGCTGAGGGGTATAGCTCAATGGTACCCACTTGCCTGGCATGCACAAGGCCCTCAGTTTGATCCTCAGCACCATGAAAAATACATGGAATGGAAGCTCCATGGGCATTCCAAAATTGTGTGTGCTTAAGTTGCATATCTAATTGTCCTTTCTATAGTGATGGCAAAAGTAGCAATATTTTAACTTGTGCGTGGCCATGAGCCTAAATTAGTCCAAAAAACACCACCTCCAAGCCTCACTTGACTGAAGTCCAAGAACTTACACTGATGACTTGTCTTCCCATTTGATACTAAGTATGGCTCAGGCTGTCCTGGATCCCCTGGCTACAGGAGCTGAATGCGCAAGCAGATGCCCATGCTTAGCAAGTCGGAACAATCCGGGGATCACGTTAACATAGTATGCCATTCTATATGTACTGATGCCAGCTCCTCCTTAGATAGATCTGCTATCTCCGTGTTACATAAACAGCACAGATTTAGACGTATATGAATCTCTATTTTTAAAAATGTCATATGTAAGGTTTTTTTTTTAATGGCTAGGCTAGTTCAGTTGAACAATCTTATATAAGAAGGCACTTTAAAGCTCAGATCTGTGGATCTGAGTATTATTTAGTCATCTGTTTGTGCCACTATATTTTTAACTTAATTTATGATGAGCAAATAGTTTTTCTGAACTCTGAAGCTGTGTTTCCATACTTCAGTTTGGTTTATTTTCCTCTCAATTTCCTTTTGAACGCATTACGGAGAACTTTCTTTGGACATTTCATAACGCTTCCATGAAGGTAAGTGGAATCCGTCAGAAAGCTCCCAACCCAATGAGAAAAAATGAAAGATTTGGAAAAGAATCATGGGACAGCTCACATTCTTTCCAATGCACTTTAACAGAAACATAGATCTATGTCACATTCTCTTTCAAAAACCTGTGACTAAGCTCAAGTCACCGCAGGAACAGTGTCATTTACAATATCTCATCAAATCCTTGTACCAGTATTTTCAGACATTGTTTTAAATCAATGAAGGAGGAAACTGAAGGTTAGAGTAATTGATTTGCCTAAAATTTCCCCACTAGTAAATCATGGAGCAGAACTTACAACCCAGATTTGTGCGCCTCCAAAGCTGAAGCTCTCCAACAGAAGGCAGGCCTCGTTTTATTTTCTCCTTTTTTGAAACAGCTTATTTACGTGAAACTGAGATCACAGCTCAGCTGATATTAAAAAATCTTAAGTGTGGGGCTGGGAGTGCAACTCAGTGTTAGAATGCTTGCCTAGCATGTGCAAGGCCCCCAGGTGATCCCCAGCACCACACACCCCCACAACCCCCAGCCAAAATCTTAAGTGAATACGGTGCGGCATTGCCATATGGATTTTTGTCAGTGCTTATCTTTTGTAAGAACTTCATTTACGAGGATGTTTTCTGCGACTGCATGAGGCTCGCTCTCAAAAAGCTACCAAATCCTCGCTGTGCTTGGTATTTCCTCTCTTCTACTGTTATCATATCGAGTCTTTCTCTCAACTTCCTGCAAAATAAACAATGATGCCCTTTTAATACCTTTGGGAGTTTGTGCTGGCTTTCTGTGACCCGAGTTTGAAAATAATCCTTGTCTGGAGACCACACGACCAGGAACAGCATTGAGGGGAGCTGCGATCACTCCTCTTGGGCCCTGTCCTTTTTCTGCAGTTCAGGAACCAAGGCCACCTCTCTCCATGTAAAGTCTTCCATGCATGAGTCAGGTACCAACATCTTTGTCCTCTCAACTCCATAAGACACAGAGAGGGGCCTCCCAAAAATCCACCGAAAACGCACTGCTTGGTTTGAGGGGGAAGGAGGGCGCCACAGCTCTCCCACCACTCTGCAAGAACTATAAGATCCTTTCTCCAGACTCTCTTAAGACCCTAAGGATGAGGCCATGGGGACCTGCACACTTTTTTCATGGGAGGGGTCAGCCCCTGAAGATTCTGCATGGATGGTCTAGCACCTCTCTTCAGCTTGTGTGGGCACCACCTGAGCCTCCTGGTTTGCAGCTTGGGGCCTCCACTTGGACTGAGCCATCAGAAAGTCCTTGTTTAAACTCTGGTCACACTTAGATGTGGAAGCCGAGGAGCCACTTGTAGTTAGAATTGCTGGGGAGGAAGGGGTGGGAGGGGAGGAATGGTGTAGAGGAGTGTGTAGGGAAGGGAGGCAGCTGGACAGGCAATGCTGCTGTCTAAAAGGCTTGAGGCAAAGAGTGACTCACACATGCCAAAGAAAAAAATCTCAAAGCACAGAGATGAGAGACTGCTAGGTGAAAATATCTAGAAGAGAGTGCACGATACAAACAGCAGAGAGGGTGATTAGTGTGTCACTCAGCCTTCTGTTGCTGTGACAAAATACCTGAGCAAATCAACTTCAGGACTTCAGGGAAGAAGTCTTTGTCTGGGCTGAGGGTCTCAGAGGTTCCCGTCTATGCTTTTGCTGCTGTTGTTAGCTTAGCTTTCTCTGCTGTTTTTAGGGCTGTGGTGAGGTGGAAACATCATGGTAGAAGTCATGAAAGGAAAGCTGCTCACCTCATGTGGGGTGGAGGAAGGGGCAGAAAGGGATGGGGGTAAGATAAGTGCCTTCAAAGACACGCCCCCAGGGAGCTACTCCCTCTACCTGGGCCTCACCTCCCAACAGTCTATTCAGCTAAGAATTCATCCATGGGATAATCCATTGATAATGTGGTGGTTGTTGTTATTAGGTGCCATCGAGTCGTGTCCGGCTCATAGTGACCCTTGTAGGGTTTTCCACGGCTGATAGTTTCCCAGGATTGCCATGGGAGTGGATTCCCACGTCCTTCTCCCATGTTTGCAGTGATGGCACCGAACCTGGGACCTCAGAGACTGCAGAGCGGCGCTCTACCAACTGAGCTAAATCCCAGCCTCCTTGATAAGGTTAGCGCCTTCATTATCCCAGCACCTTTGAGCACTGCTGCAGCACATGAGCCTTTGGGGACTTTTTTTTTTTTGGAAATTTTTAATGTACACCTTAGTGTGATTCATTCTGACATGCTTTTCATTGTGGCATTTCCATATATGTATTTTGATGTACATTATTCATATAGGTGCCCCCTTACCCTCTTGTATGCTTCCCCCCCACCATCCCCATCTAAGTCTTCTCTATCATTTACTTGGTAATATTTTTTTATATGTCCTTGGGTTCCAGTTCTGTTTAAGATGGAAATTTTTCCTGTAGTGGACTTTGTTTTTATCTTGTCAGAACAATTGCATGCATTTTCTAGACCATTTATATTGACACCATTCTTAGCTTTTTTTTTTTCCATTTTATTTTGATCCAACCTTTGAATAGGATTTTTCCTTCTTATAATTTTGATTCAGCTCCCACATATGAGTGAGAACATGTGGCGTTTCTCTTTCTGAGCTTGTGTTCGTTCACTTAAAATAATTTTCTCTAATTCCATCCATTTTTCTGCGAATGACCTTATTTCATTTTTCTTGATTGCTGAGTAGTATTCCATTGTGTATATATACCATAAGCCTTTGGGGACTTTTCACATCCAAGCTATAGCAATAAGTCACAAAGGCCCAACTCCCTGATAGAGGGCTCCTGGAAATCATGGTCAAAGACCATGAACATGCAGCTCATAAATACAGAAAGAGAAATGGCCTTTACACATTGCAACAGTGCTCAACCTCCCTCTCCATAAATGAATGGCGAGGCACAATACTGAGATCCACTTCTCACCTTTGACATATGCAAATGCTCTGAAAATCCACTGTGTTGGCCAGTCTGTGCACAAATGAGCATGTTCATGCTCCACTGAACAGAGGGCAAGAGGGTCCCGGTCCTGTGCAGGGGAATCTGGCAGCATCTACTTGAACCACACAGTATCCACTCTTTAATTTTCAATAATGAGCCTTGACCCTAAGGGCTTCCACATGCTATGCAAGTACCCTACTGCAGAGCTGCACCCCCAGTCTCTCTTAATTTGTTTAAATTTTGAGACAGAGTCTTCCTAAGTTGCACAGGCTGCCTCTGACCTGAAACGAACCTCCTGCCTCAGCCTCCCAAGTTGCTGGGATTACAAGCGTGCACGACGACACGGATGGTCGCTCTACTTTCCTAGACACTGTTTCTCATTCTGGGTGCAGGACAGTGACTTCTGAGTTTCCTCCTTTATCACAGAGTGCTTGCTCCATTTGAACCTCTTATACCACCTGTGCCACCTCTGCCTGGCCTCTAACTATTGCAGTGCACAGAGGCTCGAACCAGGATCCCGTTTTCTACTTAGGCACTGGAGAAGGACCTGGCAACCCCCTCCCAAAAATCAATCTGCCATTGAAAACCCTATGAACAGCAGAGAAGCACTGACAATAGTGTTTCCCCTGTTGAACAGAGGGTCGCTATGAGTCGGATACCGACTCGATGGCACCTAACAACAACAACAACTCTTGTTAGATCATCTCATCCAATCACGTTGCCCATATTTTTGTGTGTGTGGTAAATTGCAAATAACATAAATTCCACCATTTTAAAATGTACAATCCAGTGGCCTTTAGTACATCTACCATGTTGTACAACCATCACTGCTCCCTAGTTCTAGAACATTGTCATCACCCCAAGAGGAAATCCTTCACGAACTGAGCAGTCATTCATCATCCCTTCCTTCCTTCACCCTCTGGCAATGACTACTCTGCTTTCTGTCTCTACAGTTTGCTTATCCTGGATGTTCCGTCTCAATGGAGTCATTCTGTTAGCAAAATGTTTCCAAGGTCCATCCAATGTCATGGTATGACTCAGTACTGCATTCTTTATAATGGCTGAAAAATATTTTCTGATGTGGATGTATCATCTTTTGTTTATCCATTCACCCACTGATGGACACTTGGTTTATTTCTACCACTTTCCTATTGTGAATATTGCTACTAAAAACCTTTATGGACATAAATTTTTGTTCAAAAATCTGCTTTCTATTTGTTTGGCTCTATACCTAGGAGAGGAATTGTTGAGCTTGTGACAAGGCTATGTTGTCTTGGTCTCTTCAGGCTGCCAAAATAAAGTGCTTTAGACTGGGTAATTTATAAGAAATAGAAATTTATTTCTCACAGTTGTAGAAGCTTGGGAGTCTAGGCTCAAGGTGCCATCAGATTCTGTCAGGTGAGCCTTCATTGTCTTCTTCGAAGATGGCAGCTTCTCACTCTATCCTTGTCGGTGGAAGGAAGGAGGAAAGGTCTCCCTCAAGCCTCTTTTATAAAGCTGCTAATACCATTCATGACAGCTGCTTCCTTATGACTTGCTCACCTCTGAAAGGGTCTTTCTCTTCATCCTACAACATTGGCAATGAAGTTCCAGCATATGAATTGGTGTGTGTGTGACACCAGGCCACAGCAGATGTTTGTTCCAACTACTTTTTGACATCTACAAGATGATGACTCTAGAATCCATATCCCGAATGTCTGCTTCAATCCCCTCCACTTGTGTGCTGACACCACAAGGTTAGCTTTTCCCAGACTGAAAGTGTTACTGCCAGCTCCCCCCAGACTCCTCCTTCCCTTCCCATTCTGTAAGTAGCACCACTATCCACCAAAGGTGCTCACGGGGTGGGGGGAACCCAAAGCATTGTCCTTGATCCCTCTCTTTCACATTCCATAGCCCGTTGGTCTGCAAGTGCCAGTGATTCTGCGGCCACAGTATTCTCACCTTCTCCCCTGCTGTTACCTTCATCCAATCCAGCATCATCCTCCCTCCAGACCTCACATCAGGTGCCATGACTTCCACTCCTGCCCCTAGAGTTCAAAGCCGCCTTTTATTGACACTTTATTTTATTATTTTCGATACAGGCTTGTGCTGTGTTGCCCAGGCTAGCCTCGAACTCATGATCCTTTTGAATCCCTTTTGAATGCTGGGATTACAGGCATGCGCCACCATGCCCAGCTCAAATCCATCTTTAAAAATTACATATAGGATCATTCCTGTCACAACCCTCTCCCTGCTAGCACCATGATTTCTCATTTCAATTAGAATTAAATCCAAAGTCATTTCTGTGGCCCGTGAGGCATACCATGGCCCAGTTCTGGCCCCACTTACACTTTCCCTCCCTTGATTTGAATGTTTTCTCCATGGTCCATATTTACTTATTTGTAAAAATTATTTTTACTGACAAACAATAGTTGTACATCTTCATTGGGTACAGTGTAATATTTCAGTGCACTTAGATATCGAATGGGCTGGGGTTTAGCTCAATTGGTAGAGTGCTGCTCTGTGCTCTCTGAGGCCCTGGGTTCGCTCCCCATCACTGCAAAAATGGGAGAAGGACCTGGCAGCCCACTCCCAAAACAATCCCAAAGCAATCTGCTATTGAAAACCCTTTGACTAGCAGAGAATCACTGACATAGTGCCGGGCATGGCACAGTATAGGGGAGTGTTTCATTCTGTGTACATAGGGTTGCTATGAGTCGGAAGCTACTTGGCAGCACCTAACAACATACATTGTATATATTGTGTATTGATCAACTCAGCATATTTATCTATCATCTCAAATGTTTATCATTTCTTTCTTATGAGAACATTCCAAGTCCTCTCTTCCAGCTATTGTGAACTAAACAATACAATACTGTTAACTAGAACACCAGCACTTGTTTTTCTCATCTGGCTGTGACTTTGTACCTGTTAACTCATCTCTCCTTGTGCCCTTCTCCCCAGCTTCTGGTAACCACACTTCTGCTCTCTACTTCTGTGCGTTCAGCTTTGTTGGTGAGCTCATGTGGTACTTTTCTTTCGGTGCTTTAACATGAATCAGTTCACTTAACATTATGATCTCTGAGTCCATCCATGTTGCAAATGACAGTATTTCATCTTATTATGGCTAAATAATATTCCATTGGGTATGTAAATGACACTTTCTTCATCCATCAGTTGATAGACACTAAGGTTGATTCTGTATCTTGGCTATTGTGAATAGTGTGGCAATAAACATGGGAGTGCAGATGTCTCTTCGAGGTATTGATTTGGCTATATACCCAGGAGTGAGATTGCTGGATCGCCTAACAATTCTATTTTTAATTTTTTTTTTTAGGAAAATACATGTTGTTTTCTATCGTGCTGATTCTAGTTTACATTTCTACCAACAATGGATAAGAGTTCTTTATTTTCCACATCCTTGTGATGATTTGTCTTTTCTTTTTCTTCTCATTTTGATTATAGCCATT
Organism: Pedetes capensis; assembly: GCA_007922755.1. NCBI lineage: Eukaryota > Metazoa > Chordata > Mammalia > Rodentia > Pedetidae > Pedetes > Pedetes capensis. The sequence continues at coordinate 191,508 of VMDO01001778.1, forward strand.
CTTACTACCGCATTTTCTTTCTTCTTTTCTTTTCCTTCCTTCCTTCCTTCTCTCCTTCCTTTCTTTCTCCTCCTCTTCTTCCTCTC
>VMDO01001779.1:0-191438 GCA_007922755.1 Pedetes capensis
AATGGCCAAGATCAATAAAACAAACAACAACAAATGCTGGCGAGGTTGTGGGGAAAAGGGAACACTCTTACATTGTTGGTGGAGCTGTAAATTGGTGCAACCACTGTGGAAATCAATATGGAGGTACCTCAAAAAACTAAAAATAGATCTACCATATGACCCAGCTATAACACTATTGGGAATTTACCCAAAGGGAGATAGATGGGTCATCATACCACAGAGACACCTGCATCTCCATGTTCAATGCAGTGCTTTTCACAATAGCAAGGATATGGAATCAACCAAAGTACCCTTCAACAGAAGAATGGATTTAAAAACTATGGTATTTATACACAGTGGAATACTACTCAGCAATCAAGAAAAATGAAATAAGGTCATTCATAGCAAAATGGATGGAATTAGAGAAAATTATTTTGAGTGAACGAACACAAGCTCAGAAAGAGAAACAACACATGTTCTCACTCATATGAGGCAGCTGATTCAAAATTATAAGAAGGAAAAATCCTATGCAAAGGTCAGATCATAATAAAAGGGGGGTGAAGATAAGAATGATGTCAATATAAATGGACTAGAAATCGCATGTAATTGTTCTAACAAGATAAAAACAAAGACCATTACAGGAAAGGTTTCTATCTTAACCAGAACTGGAACCCAAGGACATATAGAAAAATATTACCAAGTAAGAGATAGAGAAGACTTGGATGGGAAACTTAGATGGGAAGGGTGGGACGGGGGGAAGCACAGGAGAGGGTAAGGGGTAACCTATATGAATAATGTTTATCAAAATGCATATATGGAAATGTCACAATGAAAAGCACGTCAAAATGAGTCACATTAAGATGTACATTAAAAATTTCCAATAAAAAAATTAAAAAAATAAGATGGTGTGCCTAGCACATATTGGGAAGTGTTTTGATCTACTGTACATCGGATCACTATGAGTTGGACTGGACTGGACAGGACCTATCAACAACAACAACACATGATTATAACTATTTGTAGGCTGCTTCCCCTCTAGATTACAAGACCCGTGGGGGCAGGGTTATGCCTGTCCTCCTATTAAAGACCTCTTTCCTTGCAATGCTCCGTAATAAATACTTAGTAAATATTTGTTAAACATTAATATTTTTCCCTTCCTAAAATCTGGGCTTCCGCAGAGCGGGTTCCTTTTGCTTTCTAACATGGGCTCATTTTCACTTCCTTTAAGGGAAGAGTGCTGCAGGCACGTAGAGCTTTCTCTCAACCCCACTTGTCACTATGGGATGAATCCGCTCTGTGTTGGCGCTGTCCAGGGTTGGTTGCAGGTCTGCTGCTTCTTCAGCTGACGCCCAGTGTGGGTGTTCCTGACCCGCCCCGCTTTCCCCCTCTACCAGGAAACCAAGCATCTCCCCTGCAGTCACAGCCTCATCCAACCATGCAGGTCAAGACCATGCTGCTTGTTTGCCTCAGGAGCCGGCGCAGGATGGGGCAGGGGAAGTGGGGCTCCCAACGTACGCTCACTGCCAGTCACCCAGAACTGTCCTTTGGCCACACTGCACTGCAGGAGGGGCGAGGAGATGTGCTCTGGCCCGGAGAGAAAAGCAGGTGATTGAGTCATAAGTCAGAGGTGGCTCCAGGCTCAGGAAGGACTCGTGTTGCAGGGGCGCCTCTCTTAAACAGCCGTGAGAATCTGGGACGTGCCTAGGCACCGTACGCTCGCTGCCCTCTCTGCAAGACCCAGTGGACAGGACACTAAACCATCGGGGACGCAGCGGGGATGGCTCCCCTGTGAGCCAGGATCCCACAGGCTTCTTCAGACCCACAGTCCCGCCTGCAGGACTCGCCTGGTCTCCACCAGGTCACCTCCAGCCTCTGTGCCCTGGGGATCAGCAGGTAGGTGATTGACAGTATTGTGATGGTGATGACAGACTTTGGGGGGGGTTGTTTGTTTTTGTTTTTGGTTTGGTTTGGTTTTTCTTTTTTCGATTTGTTGTTTGTTTTTCTTTATTTACAGATGTTGGTGGGGTCAAGAGGTCATTTGCTGTATCCGTTTTGAATTATGGTGCTGGAGATGTCTGTTGAATATACCATGGACTGCCAAAAGAACCAACAGATCTGTCCCAGAAGAAGTGCAACCAGAGTGCTCCTTGGAAGCAAGAATAGCCAGACTGCGTCTTACATATTTCGGACATGTAGTCAGCAGAGATCAATCCCTGGAGAAGGACATCATGTTTGGGAGAGTGGCAGGTCAACGCAAAAGAGGAAAACCCTCCACCAGATGGATTGACACAGTGTCTGCAACAATGGGCTTAAACATACATAAGATCATGTGCCTGGCACAGAATGGGGAAGTGTTTTGATCTGCTGTACATAGGGTCTCTATGAGTCGGACTCAACTCGAGGGCACCTAACAACAACAACAACATATCCATTTTGTAACTATTAAATCACTTGAGCTTACACGCTCATCATCTTACATACTTTGCAGAACAGTATAAAGAAGGAGTTTTAATTAATGTGTAATAAGAACTGTCTTCAGTCATGGGATATGTTCTCATTGATTCTTTTCCTTTCCCTCTATTTTTCCTCATGTACTCATAGAAGCGTGGTATATTTTTAGGTAGACTTTGAAGTGAATAGGCCTGGAAGTGGGCAGGGGAGGCCCATGCCAGCAGGAGTAGAGGCCCCAGCCCCTGGGTGCACACAACTGGCTCCAGGAGGGGAGGCAGGCCCTCCTCCTACCTGGCCTCCATGTCCTCCCTGCCTCCCCGTGCCTCCACCTGCTGACTGAAAGCAGCTTGCGTGCCTCTGACATGTGGAAAATGGTTCATTTGAAATTAAGCGGCTTGTGAGAACTCCTTCGGGCCACGCGGGTCCCGTGTGTGACCATGGGTGTCCCTGCAGGCTCCAGGAGAAGGAAGGAGGGCTTCCTGGAAGAGGTGGAGAAGGTTTGGATTCTCCGTCCTCTCTGAGCGCTTCTGCAGTCTGAAGCTGCACTGGTGAGCTCGCTCTCAGGCTGGAAAACCGGCAACTCGGTTCTCCAGGGACCCCAAGCAAGGCGCCCTGGCAGAGCGCATGGGTTAGGAGAGCGGCCAGGGAGCAGGGCAGGAGGAGCAGGCAGGGGTCCATGGAGGACCAGCCCACGGCACCTTCTCTCTGTTCTAAAGGAGCAGCCGACCGGGCCTGCTGGGCTCTGGCCACCTGCGTGACACCTGCCGGGTTCTCCGGTTCTGTCGGCCCCTGGGCCGCTTCCTCTCTCGGGGTGGAAGGAGGCCCAGGGCTGGTGCAAGGAACCAGTGGCTGCGCCCAGGCACACCTGGTCGGCGAAGGTAGCTGGGGCTTGGACTCGGACACACGTCTAATGGCTGAGCCGAGGTGACACCATTGTGGGCAGCCAGGAAGGGTGTCAGAGGGTGGGGGGAGCTGCACAAACACTTTTCTGAGACCTCGTGCCTGTGTCTTTGTTGCCTCTGCCTTTTTCTCCTCCGTCTTCGCCTCTGTCGCTGTCTTCTACTGCTTCTCTCCCCTTCCTCTCTCCTGTAGTCCTCCATGGCTCCTGTTTCCCCAGTGCTGTCCTTGTCGGCCTTGGGCCTCTGCACTTTGTGAGGCTCTGGTGCAGCTAATTTCCTTCCCAGGTGGGGCTGCAGACCCTCCCGTGCCACCTTGTGCTGTTGATGTTGAATAAATCCGAAAACTCCCGCTGGAAGCTTCATATACGCAACCTAGAAAGGCAAGATCACAGGGCAGGGACTCCCTGAAGTCAGGTGTGTGTGTGTGTGTGTGTGTGTGTGTGTACGTTTTTGTGTTACTACAGAACTACCCATCTGATAGCTCTGTGGCTCTCTAAACATGTGTAACTTCTCCTTGGCCTGGCTTTCTCATCCATCAGATAAGGTGTCATCAGAAGTCCCATCTGGGAAAGTGCTGTGGAAGGGGAATGGAGGTGACTGACACGGAGCCCTCATGCTGCGGGAGGCGAAGCTGGAACAACTGAGATTCTGTCACCTCTTCGAGTTCATGCCAAACTAACAAAATCACAACACGAGCACCTCACTGACACCTGTACAACATCTGGGTCTTTGGAGCTGAGTCCTGAAGACTGGGCGGCCCCCCTCTGCCATTCAAAGGCTGGTCATCCCCAGAGCCATGGCACCTGCTCCAGCCTCTTCCCGTCTCCATCACACAGCTCCTTGAAAAAGGTGCAGATAGTTAGTCCCAAGGGACCGCGAGATGTTTGGAGCTCCAGCCGCTCATATGAGTTTTGAGCCACCAGGTCAGGGTGAGTGGCAGGGTGAGCCCCAGTGTGGGGCTGAGAAACCACACAGAGCGCAGGAACCCTGAACCTCCAAAGGCAGCAGCTATGTTTTGCTAAGCGATCGCATGGGCTGTGATTTTATCTGGCGCTTTATGGGGTTTTTGCTGTTGTTGTTGTTGTTGTTTCTTTTTTTTTTTTTTTTTTGTGGTACTGGGAGTTGAACCCAGGGCCTCGCGCCTGCATGCTCTGCAAGTGCTGGACCACTGAGCTGCACCCCCAGCCCTTTTTTTTTTAACTTTTTGAGACAGGGTCTCGCTAAGTTACGTAGACTGCCTCTGGTCTCGAACTTGTGATCCACCCGCCTCCACCTCCCCAGCTGCTGGGATGACAGGTGTGCGCCACCGCGCCTGGCTGTGCTTTATGTTTTTAAGGCCGATGGGAGCTTCCTCCCAGGCAGGGGAAATGAGGCTAGTGCTCATGCACTGCGTATGGTTATGCCTCGATGATGATTTTTATGAGAATCCCGTCTTTTGGAGATGAGCTCTTGGGAAAAGATTGCTCATTTTCATTACTTTGCTTGGAAATCGGAAACTCCCTTCCTGCAGGGATGCACAGCCATCTTTTGATCTCTCTCCAGAAACCCCCATCTGCTAGGGACCGTTCCTCCTCCAGATCCCTTCTGCCGGGCACAGCTTGCAGCGCTAATGAATCAGAATGTCCCCCGTTGCAGAGTAACATCGGCGATGACAAATAATTGCTGGAGTGGTATTTCTCATTTTTCCCATATATTTTCTTATCCATTCTTATTTCATTCTGTGATAAATTGGCAAAGGGAGGCCTGATGCTTTAGATATTTGACCCATCTATGATTAAATGGCACCCATGGATGCCACCTGGCTTTCCTAAGGCCACAGAGCCACGTGGTTGGAGAAACCGCTGTCTAGAACACAGGTCCCCTGATCTCTGGCTGCACCTTCTTCCTCCCCGACCCCATCGCTTCTGGTCAATAAGTTTCCCATGCCTTCTTCTTTCCATATTCGGGGAGTACCTGTCTCTTCCCAGCCTTTGGGGTGACGCTTCTCTGATTTTTCTTTTCATTCTCCCATGACCACCTCTACCTAAGTTTGACCTTGAATACTTCCAAGGGCCCTCATGACTTCTCATGTCCAGTTCTTCCCCTTTCCCCAGCCCGTGTCCATCCCTTACCACCACACTGGCCTCCTGAAAGTAGTCTTTGGTACTCAATTTTCTATTAAGTAAACCTAAGCTCTTCACCCAGGCTGGGATTTAGCTCAGTTGGTAGAGCGCTGCGTTGCAGTCTCTGAGGTCCCGAGTTCAATTCCCAGCACTGCAAAAATGGGAGAAGGATGTGGCAATTCACTCCCAAGGCAATCCTGAAACAGTGAGCCATTGAAAACCCTATGAGGGTAGCTATAAGTTGGACACCGACTTGATGGCACCTAACAACACCACCACCAAGCTCTTCACCCAGGCATGGGAGGCGCTGCTTTCATCTCTGGACTCACTGCAGAAAGACTTCCCCAGGGGACTCAGGTGAACCCTGTTCTCAGAGCTTGCCCCATGTGCTCTGATCCCATAACCTTGTCCCCGCCCCTTCCTTCCCTCTCTGCCCCTCCCAGTCCCACCTCCCGGATGAACCAAGTCCTGCTTGGCCATCAAGCCTGTCTGCCTGCCACAGCCTGCCACATCAAGCCTCTCACCTGCCATGGGCACGCTCTGCCGTATTCTCCTTACGCCTGCCCTGATCTATTCCCTCCCCCACAGAACTCCAGGGAACATGGCAGTGGAGTCCTCTTCAAGCTCCACACATCCGGGATGGCCCTCTCTACACACCAGGCAAAGAGCAAGGTCCCCGTATCCCTGCTGGGCTACCAAAGAGAATCTGGGTACCGGGAGAGAATAGGCAAAAGGGAAGAAGGAAGCAGAAAGGAAGAAAAGGAGGAGGGGAGAGGGAGAGGGAAGGCAGACAGGAAGGGGGAAGAAAGCAAGCAAAGGAAAACAGCTAGAGGATTTGCTGTGTGGATGCCCAAATGCTTATAGCAAAGGCAGCTGAGAAGCCTTTAGCAGTGGGTATAAATAATTTAGTCTCCGAGGGGACTGTTTTCTTTTTCTTTTTTTTTTTCTGGTACTGAGGGTTGAACCCAGGGCCTCATGCCTGCATGCTCTGCAAGTGCTGGACCACTAAGCTGCACCCTCAGCCCATTATTTTTTTTACTTTTTGAGACAGGGTCTCGCTAAATTACGCAGATTGCCTCTAGTTTCGAACTTGCGATCCTCCTGTCTCTGCCTCCGGACTGAGTTTTCTACTTATGAAAAGTGTCATCGGGCACTCTGGAGTTCAGGGAGAGTAAAAGTTCCCAGCAAGCCCTCTGAAGGGACTAGGAGGTCACACAGAGGCTGGCTTCAGAAGAGGAAACTTCCATGAATACAGAAGAGAGGTCTCTACAGAAGAGAAGCCTCCATGTCTCTACGTCTGAAGTCATCTTTAACAATAAGCCCCATTTCCTGTAGTCAGTCACCCTGAGAGAGTCCTGTGCCTCTTGCCTCTGCCGCACGCCTGAGCTCAGTCAGGGACCCATAGCCAAGGTGACAGGGCCTCCAGGCGCCACCTGCTTCCTGGCAACCAGCCTGGGGTCCTTAGGATCGGACAGAGTGGCTGAAAGGAGATGTGTACGTCCCAGCCTACCCTGTGTGGGGCAGGGATTCCTCCACGCAGCAGAGGACGGTGACCTTGAACCTGGGCTGGCCTGTCCATGCACCAGCATCCCCTCCCCACCCAGTCTCCTCTCTCCATGCTGGACCACAGGATATCCTCAGCAGCTCCTGGCAAATGCCTCCTGGGCCCAGGCCACCTGAGATTTCCACACGGTCTCACAGTCTGCATGGCTATCACTTAGCATTGCCCCAGAACCCACCTGTGCTAAAAGTTTTATCCACAAGAAAGAGGGTCAAAGCCATATACAATATCATCTACCAGTTCAGTTTAGGTTACCTGACTGTTAGGTAACCTATGGCATTTGATTGACAACCTTGATGGGCACTGCAGCTCAATTCCACTTTCAACTCGACCTGAATCATTTCAGAATGATTATCATTTATATTAAACAGAAGATAGTGGCTAGAGGAGGGTATTTCTGAGTCAATCACAGTTATCAGGAGCTAATAGTTTGGGGCAGCTGACTATATGCCTGGCACTCTGCAGGTGCTGTCTCCCTTAGGAAGGTTCTCATTTTACAGACAAGGAAACTTGTCACCTCTCTTTCTCCCGAATATACTAGCAAATGCTCGCATTCAAACCCAACGCCCACGTGCAACGTTAACCGCACCAAATGTTCCCATACCACCTTGCCCTTTTCAGGAGGATTTCTGTTCTGCAGTAGAAGGCAGTTTACAAAGCATTGCTTTAAAGAGTGGGGAATTCGGAGTTTGGGAGGGTCTGTGCTCTCTAAGAAAAAAAAATTCCTAAGGGATGAAGCAGGCAATTAATCTGAATGTTCAACCTGACTCAGCCATTTATCTTCAGGATGCTCTTAGGAAGCTGTTGACCACGTGGGCAAACACAGGGGCAGTTCCCACCATCTAGGAGAGTTACATCCCGAGTGCCTGTGGACCCTATAGGGTGTGCGTCTCCAAGTCCAGCCCAGATGTTCAGACGGGCAGTGCCCTCGCACACAGATATTAAACACAGTTCACTTGGGACCCTAGGGTGAGGGGCACGGACTCCTGTGGCCCTCGGGATGCCAGCAGAGATGGGAGAAAGGAAAAGCCAGGTGCTTTTGCCTTCCAGGGGCAAACACCCATGTTGGTGGTCTCGGTGGTCATGAGGAAACAGTTCTTGCTTCATCAGTGATCCGATAGAGAGCGGGTTCTTTCCTTGTTGATGGTTGCAGCAGGAGAGCATTCTTTCCTCACCTGGGAGGAAGGTCTGGGAGAGAGAGTGGGAAAGCTGTTCCTCATCAGTGGTCCATTGGTGGTCCGGGCGAGAACATGGTCTTTCTTTGTTGGTGGTTGAAGATCCAGGCCAAAAGGATTGAGCTGTTTCCTTACTGATGGTCCAGGGAAGAGAAAGGGCGAAAAGGGTCGAGCTGCCACAGTGCAGCTCCTTATATAGCTCACCCACAGAATGGCCTGAGCCAATCAGCTTTGAGTCCAATTGTCCAATCAGGTTCGGAGGATTTGTGAAGGTTTTCACAAACATCCAACCAAGTTACCTTCATTTTCCCTAGATTTAGCCATTTGCCCCATGTTGGGGTTTTTGCCAATTTCCTCCCAACTTCTCCCTACAGACCCCAGCCTTCACTCAGGAAAGCACCGGGAAACCTAGAGGAGCATAGGATATCAGCTCTGCTCTCAAGAGACTTAAAACATAGGTAGTGAAGCAGGACCCACACTGGAGGTAATTACAAAACGCCTGTTGTTGTTGCCAGATGCTGTCAAGTCAGGTCCAACTCACAGTGACCCCACATACAACAGAAGAAAACACTACCCACCACTGTGCCAGGCATACGATCTTTTTATGTTTGAGCCCATTGTTGCAGCCACTGTGTTTCTTCTCATTTTGAGTCATGTCACATCAGCTAAAGGAGGTCCCAGGGGCTTCACTCCATTCCTATCATTAAAGTCAACTCTATTTTGAGGAGGCAACTTTTCCCAAGTCATTTCTTGAATGTCTTCCAGCCTAGGAGGCTCATTTCCTGCACTGTGACAGTGTTTCTCTGCTATTCACAGGGTTTTCAAAGGTTAATTGTTTGGGCAATGGGCTATTAGACCCTTCTCTCTAGTCTGCCTTAGTCTGGAAGCTCATTTGAAACCTGTCCACCATGGTTGGACCTGCTGGTATCTCAGATACCAGTGGCAGAGTTTTCAGCATCACAGCAACATGCAAGCCCTGACAGCATGACAAGATGACAGACACGTGGTGGACAACATGCTTAAGAGGAGGCATTTAGTGGTCATGGAGCACCCAGAGAAGGACTCCCTGGGAGATGGGGCCAGACAGGGATTTGAAGGAAGAGAAGTCAGGATCAGTGGGGACAAGGGGCAGGTGCACCTGCCCAGCAGAACGCCCAGCCGGGGAGCACACAGAGCTGAACAGGTGAGGATGAGGGAGCGATGGTGGGGACTGGTGCCCTGCATCCAGAGGTCTTGGATGAGACAGGATCAAGGAAGAATTCCTCCTCCTCCTCCTCCTGCCAGCCAGCTGACATGAGCCTCTCAGGGGTCTAGGGCTCCCCTTGCCTGCTTCTGTGTGCCTCTGCCCAAACCAGGACCGAAGAAGGTCCCTTCCTTATTGGTGAGTTAGTCCTATGTGGTGATTACAGAGCTTATTAGCTCTCAGGTGCCCCGATGAGATCATCAGTGACAAAGTCCAGGATGCCATTGATCCTGTCTGTAGGGAAGAGCACTACAAGAGGCCATGGAAGGTCCCTCCCTGCCTGTCCCCTTGGCTTGCCCTCCTCTGCCTTGTCACTTTCATTCTCTCCCCTCCTCTCTCTCTCCCTCTGTTCCCAGACCCCCTCCTACTCTTTGGACATTGTCTAAAGCCGGAGTCCCCTACCCACCTGTCAGCAGGCAATTGACCTCCCCAGAGAGCATTTCCGGGCCATTCTGCCCAGAATGTTCTCCCCAGCTCTGGAGTTCAGAGTGCAGCTCCCTGGTCCTTGTCTGAGAGGGGATCTGAGATACACAGTGAGGGAACAGGAGGTATCTAGAACCTTCATCCACAAAGGATCCCAGACCACGCAGTGAATGGGCTTTGGGCATCGTGGGGAGGGAAATGACAGGTAACTAGATGTCTCCCCATACTAATGCAGGGCAGACCCTCCAGCGGTCTCACCTCCCGCTGCAGGGAAGCCTGGTCTGCCTGTGGGGTGAGGCGGTTCCCCTCCTGCCACACAGCCAGGTGGGACCTGCCTGAGTTCTTGGGTTTAAGAACAAGGTACATCCAAAACTGACAACACGGGGAACACGTGACTCCCTAGAACAAGGGACAAGGTGATGAGTGCACTATACTGGGGTCTTCATAGCTGGGAGGGAGAACGTCCATATTGTCATGGTGGCATTAAAAGAAGGAAACGTTGTTGTTGTTGTTAGGTGCCCTCGAGTCGGTATCCAACTCATAGTGACCCTACATACAGCAGGCGAAACACTATTGTCAGTGCTTCTCTGCTGTTCATAGGGTTTTCAATGGCAGATTGATTTTTTGAGGGGAGTGGGTTGTCAGGTCCTTCTCTCAAGCCTCCAGCACCTGGTGTTCCCAGGTGGTCTCCCATTCAAGGACTAACCAGGCCCGACCCTGCTTAGCTTCTGAGATCTGACGGGATCGGATGCCACAGGGCTACAGCTGCAGGCAGAAAGAAACATAGACAAGTTAAATTCCACACAGTTGAAGCAAAGAATGCTTCACAAATCAGGCAGCGCTCAGACCCGATTCTAAGAACTCCAGCCTGAATCATGCACAGGTAGCATTTAGCGACAAAAAATGCAAATGAAGTGCAGAGACCATGTGGTTGGTGTATGAGTTACTTCTTCTGTGTTGCTATGATGAAACATGTGACAGAAAAAGGAGAAAGAAGTCACTTAAGCTCATGGTTCCAGACGGTTTAGTGCACAGGCTCGAGGCCCCAGGCATGTGGGTAAAACACCATGGCTGCAAGAGCTTGTGACAGAAGATAGCTGTTCACTTCATAGCTGATGAGACAGGAATCAGCACAACGCGAAGTGGTGCTAATGTGTCCCTAAGGTCCCACCTGCAAAGGTATCTCATGCTATTGTTGTTAGGTGCCATGGAGTCGAGTCTGACTCATAGAGACCCTATGTATAAAAGAACAAAACATTCCCCGATCCTGTGTCACACACATGTTCTTTCTTATGTTGAAGCTCATTGTTGCAGACACTGTATCAATACATCTAGTTGAGGGTTTTTCCTTTATTCATTGACCTGTCACTCTCCAAAGCATGATGTTCTTCTCCAGGGATTGGTCTCACCTGACAGCATGTCCAAAATACTTCAGATGCAGTCTAGCCATCCTTGCTTCCATGGAGCATTCTGGTTGCCCTTCTGCTAGGACAGATCTGTTTGTTCTTTTGGCAGTCCATGATATATTCAATAATCATCTCCAGGCACCAAAATTCAAAAGTATCATTTCTTCTTCTGTCTCCCTTGTTCAATGTCCAGCTTCACAACCATATGATGTGACTGAAAATACCATGGCATGATTCAGGTGTACCTTCATCTGCAATGTGACATCTTTACTTCTCAACACTTTAAAGAAGTCTTTTGCCACAGCTTTTCCCAAAGCAATGCGTCTTTTGATTTCTTGACTGCTGCTTCCATGGGTGTTGATTGTGGAACCAAGTAAAGCAAAATCTTGGACAACCTCAGTCTTTTCTCCACTTATCATGAAGGTGTGTACTAACCCAGTTGGAAGGGCTTTTGTTTTGTTGATGTTGAGGTGCAATCCATACTTAAGGTTGTATTCTTTGATCTTCATCAATAAATGTTTCAAGTCCTCTTTACTTTCAGCAAGCGGAGTTGTATTGTCTGCATAACTCAGGTTAATGAGTCTTCATTCATTCATGCTGCTGCAATCTTCTTCATAAAGTCTAGCTTCTCAGATTATTTATTCGGCATACAGATCGAAGCAGTATGGTGAAAAAATACAGCCCAGTACACACCTTTCTCAACTTTAAACCAGGCAGTGTTTTCTTGTTCTGTTTGAAGGATTGCCTCCTGGTCCATGTACAGGTTCCTCATGAGTACAATTAAGTACTCTGGTATTCCCATTCTTCACAGTGTTATCCATAATTTGCTATAATTCACACATCAGTTTGCTGTATTGTGGGGGCTTGTGTGTTGCTGTGATGCTGAAAGCTATGCTACCAGTATTACAGATACCAGCAGGGTCACCCATAGTAGACAGGTTTTGGCTGAGCTGCCAGACTAAGACAAACTAGGAAGCAGGACCTGGAAGCCCACACCCAGAACAATTAGCCATTGAAAACCCTATGAATAGCAGAGAAACACTGTCAGATAGAGTGCCAGAAAATGAGCCCTCCCAGTTGGAAGGCACTCAAAAGATGACCGGGAAAGAGTTGACTCCTCAAAGAGGAGTCTACCTTAATGACAGGAATGGATTAAAACTTCAGGGACCTCCATTTTCTGATGTGGCATGACTCAAAATTAGGAGGAACAACTGTAAATAGCCATCAATAATTGGACCTTGGAATGCACATAGTATGAACCTAGGAAAATTAGAAATCATCAAAAGGGAAATGGAGTACATAACATTGACACTTCAGGCATCAGTGAGCTAAAATGGACTGCCATGGGCCATTTTGAATAAGATAATCATATGGTCTACTATGCCAGGAATGACAGATTAAAGAGAAGTAGGATTGCATTCATCATCAAAAAAGACACCTCAAGATCTGTCCTAAAGTACAATGCTGTAAGTAATAGAATAATATCGATATGTCTACAAGGAAGGCCAGTTAATATTACTATTATTCAAATTTACACACAATACACTAAGGCTACAATGAAGATAGGAAAGATTTTACAAGGTTTTGCAATTTGAAACAGATTGAATAGGCAATCAGGATACATTGATAATTACTGGTGACTGGAAAGCAAAAGTTGGAAATAAAGAAGAAGGCTCAGTAGTTGGAAAATATGGTCTCTGTGATAGAAATGATGCTGGAGATTGAATGATAGAATTTTGTCAGGCAAATGATATTTTCATTGCAAATACATTTTTTCACCAACATAAATGGTGACTATACACATGGAATTCACCAGATGGAACATACAGGAACCAAATTGACAACGTTTGTGGAATGAGATTATGGAAAAGCTCAATATCAAAAGTCCAAACAGGACCAGGTACTGATTTTGAATCAGACCATCAACTTCTCATATGCAGGTTCAAACTGAAACTGAAGAAAATTAGAATATGTGTATGAGAGCCAAGGTATGACCTGGAGTATATCCCATTTGAATTCAGAGACCAACTCAAGAAGAGTTTTCATGCATTAGACACTAATGGTAGAAGACCAGATGAATTCTGGCATGATGTCAAAGACCATCATTCATGAGGAAAGCAAAAGGTTATTAGTAAGACAGAAAAAATAACAAATGACCAAATTACATGTCAAAAGAGACTCTGAAAATTGCCCTTAATATAGAGCAGCTAAAGTAGAAGAAAGATATGATGAAGCTAAGGAACTAAACTGAAGATTTCACGGGGCAGCTTGAGAGGACAAAATAAAATATTATGACATATGCAAAGAGCTGGAAATATAAAATCAAAAGGGAAGAACATGCTCTGTTTTTCTCAAGCTTAAAGAATCAAAGAAAAATATCAAGCCTCCAGTGGCAATACTGAAGGATTCTACAGGGAAAATATCAAATGACACAGGAAACGTCAAAAGAAGATGAAAGGAATACAGAGTCATAACAAAAAGAATTTTTGTTAAGAAAACTTTTACAATCTCCCAAAACATGCCTGGAGTGCAGGAGCAATTGTCCAAACACAGGAGCCTTGGGAGGACATTTCATTTCCCAACCAGAAGAATTGGTTACAGGGGAGTTGGGTTTATCGGAATCAGCTGGCCACCTGGATTAACTGGAGCTCAGCTGCTGTACCTGACCCTGGGCTGTTTGTCATGAGAATGAATTTATAGACAGCTTTTCTGTCAGTCTCTGTGCTAAATTAGTCCCAGACCATCGGCTAAGCAAGACCCTTTTTGCCCGTTCTCACCTGGACCACCGATGAGGAAACAGCTCTCCCGCTCTCTCGCCTGGACCTTCGGTAAGGAAAGAATACTCTCCCCACCTCCACCATCAACAAGGAAAGAACCCGCTCTCCATCTCATCACCAATGAAGCAACAGCTGTCTCCTTGTGACCACCAAGACCACCAACACGGGTGTTTGCCCCTGGAAGGCAAAAGCGCCCAAGGCTTTTCCTTTCTCCCATCTCCGCCAGCATCCCGAGGGCCGAATGAGTCTGCACCCCTCACCCGAGGGTCCCAAGTAAATTGTGTTTAGTACCTGTGTGTGGGCTGGACTGGGAGGCGCATGCCCCACATAGAGTTCAGCATGTACGGCTGCAAATACAGAGGCATCCAAAAGTCAAATTCAGTTTAGCAACTGTAAAAACCTAAGCATTTCTCCATTTCAATCTTTTAAATAAAATTAATTTATAATTGATATGCAAAAGCATAAAAAATGTGCACATTAGTTGTAGTGGTTTCAATCTATGTTGTGTTGTTGTTGTTGTTAGGTGTCATTGAGTCGAGTCCGACTCAGCGACCCTCATAGGGTTTTCAATGGCTGACTGTTTTGGGATTGCCTTGGGAGTGGGTTGCCACGTCCTTCTTCCATTTTTGCAGTGCTGGGAATCGAACTCGGGACCTCAGAGACTACAGAGCAGTGCTCTACCAACTGAGCTAAATCCCAGCCCCATTTGAATCTACAATGTCCCCCAAATATATATTTGAATATTTGGCATCCAGGTGGTGGCACTGTATGTGGCAGTTGTGGAACTTTGGGAGATGAATCCTACCTTGCAGGAGCCGATCACGGGGCAAGGTAGGACTTTGGAGGTTCCCCCAATGTGGAGGGGCCCACATTGTGGTAAAAGTCTCTGCTCCTGATCTGCCATGAAGACAATTCCATGACACAAGCCCTGCCTCCTGGCCCACCACCAGGCCTGCCCTGCCTCAGTGGACTAAAATCCTCTAACTGTGAGCCCAATAAGTCACTCCTTCTATACGTTTGTTTCGGTCAAGTATTTTGCCACAGCAACACAGCAGCAGACTAACACATGAATGGGCAGACATTATAAAGAACAGTGTGGACTTTCCTCAAAACAATAAAAATAGAGCTATCATGTGATCCAGCAATCCCACTTTGTTATTACTGTCAGGAGCTGTCAAGTTGGGTCTGACTCATAGGTACCCTGTGTTCAACAGAATGAAACACTCCCCCGTACTGTGCCATGCCCAGCACGATGTCAGTGCTTCTCTGCTATTCATGGGGTTTTCAATGGCTGATTGTTTTGGCAGTGGGCTTCTAGGTCCTTTTCTGAGGCTAAAACACTGCAGCCATACCACCCTGGTGTCTGATCCCATCAGATCTTGGAAGCCAAGCAGGGTCGTACCTGGCTAGTCCTTGGATGAGAGACTGCCTGGGAATACCAGGCACTGTAGGCTTAGAAGAAGGACCTGGCAGCTCACTCCTGAAATAATCAGCCATCAAAAACCCTATGAATAGCAGAGAAGCACTGACATAGTGCCAGGCATGGCATAATGTGGGATAATCTTTTGTCTGTTGTACACAGGGTCTCTATGAGTTGGACCTGACTCAATGGCACCTTACAACAAAGCAATCCCACTACTGGGTATAGTGCTGGTTGTTGTTGTTGTTGTTGTTAGGTGCTGTCAAGTCAGTATCTGACTCATAGCGACCCTGCGTACAATAGGCAAAACACTATTGTCAGTGCTTCTCTGCTATTCACAGGGTTTTCAATGGCGGATTGATTTTTGGGAGTGGGTTGCTGGGTCCTTCTCCCAAACTGGGTATATATCCAAGGAAAATGAGATCAGTATTAAAGAGACATCTGCCCTCCCATATTCATTGCAGCACTATTCATAATAGACAAGAAATGGAAATAACCTAAGGGTCCTTCAACTGGTGGATAGATAAAGAAAATGTGGTACAAATCCATGATAGAATACTATTCAGCCATTTAAACTTTCAGTTAGAAAACTGAGTGCCATGTCTCTTGGAAATATCACTATGCGGTTTTGCAAGGAGTTCTATGCTTCTGTAGATTTTTAAAAGAAATGTGAGGTGCACAGGGAGAAGACTGGGGAAGAAAGCAAGGAACTTGGTAGGAGGGAAAAGAGAAACGAGTTTTAAATAGAAAAGGGTAACAAAGGAAATTTCCAAGAAGCAACGTCTGAGACAATGACCAAAGAACACCAATCCCCACAAACCCCAGAGACGAAACAAAGCCATTTGCCATTGTAAAGACACCTTGTTGTTGTTGCTGTTAGGTGCCGTCGAGTCAAGTCCGACTCATAGCGACCCTCATTGGGTTTTCAATAGCTGTTTCGGGATTGCCTCGGGAGTGGATTGCCACGGGAGTGGATTGCCACATCCTTCTCCCATTTTGTGGTGCTGGGAATCAAACTCAGGACCTCAGAGACTGCAGAGCGGCACTCTACCAATTGAGCTAAATCCCAGCCCCAGAGATGAAACAAAAGGAATTATTAAAAGCATCACTGCATAGGGCAAGACTTCTAGAGAGCAAAGCACGTAGAAAAGCAAGGGAGAAAAACAAGGTGTTAGAAAAAGAGAGGCTGAGATAAACAATTTGAAGATAATCTTGCCAGACACAGAAGGAAGCAAATAAAGAAATAGATTTAGAAAGGATAAAGTGTCTTCATAAGCTGTAAATAAAAGGAAAATCCCAGGGACTAGCGATTCTGAGACTACTTTGTATTCTCAAGTAGAACAGATAAATATACAATAGATGATGAGAGTTATGTTTCTTGCTCCTGGGGAAAGAATTTACAAAGGAGGAAAGGGAGAAAACTGGAAATAGTCTGTGGTGTTCAACTGAAGCTGGAGAGACCAATATAGACTCTTGGCTTTATTATAATATGTTGTTAGGTGCCGTTGAATAATAATATGTTGTTGTTGTTAGGTGCCGTTGAGTCGTGTCCGACTCATAGCGACCCTTATAGGGTTTTCAATTGCTGTTTCAGGATTGCCTTGGGAGTGGGTTCCCACATCCTT
This sequence comes from Pedetes capensis, assembly GCA_007922755.1. NCBI lineage: Eukaryota > Metazoa > Chordata > Mammalia > Rodentia > Pedetidae > Pedetes > Pedetes capensis. Next base: position 17,062 of record VMDO01001779.1, read on the forward strand.
CTCCCATGTTTTTGTGGTGCTGGGAATCGAACTCAGGACCTCAGAGACTGCAGAGAGGCATTCTACCAACTGAGCTAAATCCCAGCCTGCTGAATAATATATGTATTGAAAATTAATAAAGGAGTAAATGCAACATGTATATGCATTGTTCTGTAAATGCATGTGTCCCTACCTCTATGCTCTGAGGGCGGTGAGAGCAGAAGCAGCAATGACATCTGGTCTCATTAAGCACAATTCTCTCTCAAAATTCAGTCTCTAGGTAGCATTTTCAATAAGAATCATGTAGCTGGGCCTGCTTTGTAAAGTGGTTTGTTCCAGGTCTGCCACAGAGAAACCACAAGAGGAGCCTGGAGCATCTTGCAGAGCTAGAGAATAAGAAGTGGCAAACAAACAAACAAACAAAAATGCAACATATGGAGAACGGACAGACACCAAGCTGAAAGATCTCCCAATGGCCAGAGTTAGAACAACCTGAGCAAATGACGAAATAAGCTAAATAACAGCACTGTTGGATTGCACTTCCAAGAGTAAAATAAATAGCCCTGGGTCCATGCTGCTAGAAATAAATAATCAAATAAATAAATCAAGGGGAGAACTGCTGATTCTTTCCAATGAATACATAAGGAAGGAGTGAAATATAAATCACCACTAGAAGAGCAGAGCCAGACGCCACAGGCAAGGCCCACAGGTCCAGGTTGAGACTGGTGGGTGAGGCTTTAAGCACATACAGGTTATCTTCCTCATCTCATAGTATCTTCTCCCAAATAGGAAGGACAAAAGGTCAACTTCCCATTGGAGAATCGTGGCAGACACCACGTGAGCCTCAGGCAGAAGAGAGCAGATTAATTCAGCACCTGATCTGGTTGTTGTTATTGTTGTTGTTGTTAGGTGCCATCGAGTCGGTATCCGACTCATAGCGACCCTCATAGGGTTTTCAATGGCTGACTGTTTTGGGATTGCCTTGGGGGTGGATTGCCAGGCCCTTCTCCAATTTTTGCGGTGCTGGGAATTGAACTTGGGACCTCAGCGACTGCAGTGCAGTACTCTACCAACTGAGCTAAATCCCAGCCTGGCGCAGTGGTACAGGCCTGTAATCCCAGCAGCTCAGGAAGTGGAGCCAGGAGGATCACAAGTTCGAGACCAGAGGCAGTCTGCGTAACTTAGTGAGACCCTGTCTCAAAAAGAAAAAAAATATGGGCTGGAGGCGCAGCTCAGTGTTCCAACACTTGCAAAGCATGCAGGCGTGAGGGCCTGGGTTCAACCCCCAGTACTGCAAAAAGAATGAAAGAAAGAAAAAAAGAAAGAAAGAAAGAAAGAAAGAAAGAAAGAAAGAAAGAAAGAAAGAAAGAAGGAAGGAAAGAAAAGAAAACCCTGTGAGGGTCACTATGAGTCGGACATGAGTTTATGGCACCTGATCTGGTAGACACTGTCAAAACAATGTCTTCATGAAGGAAAATGAGAAAGGGCTCTGTTTTGTGAGCTGGACAGCTCCTTGTGCCTAGTGAGTCTTCCTTGGGCTTGGGCTGGCCCTCCTAGCTTTTCCGAGATGGGACTCTGTCACCCAGCCTTCATCCCTGCCCCTGGTTCCATGTGAGGTGAATTCAAACTCAGGCCAAAGCCCTTCCTTTCCAGTCATTTCCAAATGAGCCAGAAGCAGAGCCTCGTGGGGTGTGACAGAGCTGACAGGATTCCTGATTTACAGCATGCGCTGGACTAAGCCACCATTTCAGTTTGCACTGGGTGCAGATGGCAGGGGATGAGGGGTCTCCTGGCATGTTGAGACAATGGGAGAAAGGGGGGATGCCCTCCCTCAAGCCCAGGGGGCCAGCACAGAGATGTGTGTGATCAGCCTGGGTTTCTCACCCCGAGAACACTGTGGCTCACACCGCAGAACCTTCTAGAGAGAGGAACAGGGAAGCACCATGTTCAATTGTCCTTCTCTGTTCCTTTGTTTGCTATGTAGGAGTCACAGAGGACCTGGGGGAGGCACCAAAGACAAGGAGCAAGGAAGCTTCTCACTATCTGAAAGCCCAGGCATCTGACAACTGTTGGGTCCCACGTTCGGGCGCCACCTTCCCACCTGGAGGTTGGGACGGGCGGCTCCGCCGTGCACACAGATACTAAACACAATTCACTCAGGACCATTGGGTGAGGGGTGCGGACTCCTCTGGCCCCAGGGACCCCAGAGGAGACGGGAGAAACAAAAAGCCTCGGGCGCTTTTGCCTTCCAGGGGCAAACACCTGTGTTGGTGGTCTCGGTGGTCATGAGGAGACAGCTGTTGCTTCATCGGTGATCAGACAGAGAGCAGGTTCTTTCCTTGTTGATGATTGCGATGGGAGAATGTTCTTTCCTCACTGAAGGTCTGGGAGAGAGCAGGAGAGCTGTTTCCTCATTGGTGGTTCAGCCATGAATGGGAGAGAAGGCCTAGAAGGGCCTAAAGGGCCTAAAGGGGCTGAGCTGCTGCAGCAGAGCTCCTTATATAGCTCACCCACAGAATGGCCTGAGCCAATCAGCTTTCAGTCCAATTGTCCAATCAGGAAGAGTTTTGTACAAACGTGCAACCAAGTTACTTTCATTTTCCCTAGATTTCTAATTTACAAACCAGATATTCAAAAGCTATTTTCCCAGTTTGGGAGTTTTTGCCAATTTCCTCCCAATTTTTCCCTACACATGACAACATCACTGTCACTCACATACTCTCGCTTATTTAGAATTTCAAAGAATTTTCCATCTGTCTTCTGACTGCAGCCTCCCAGCGACCCACACAGGTGGAGGACGTGGCATCATGCACATCATATGCAATGTGTCACTGTCTGTTACATGCTGAACCCATGCTGAAGACCAGAGGCATCCACACCAGGGAGCAGGCCAGCCATGGCCCCGCCCTCCTGACTACCAGTGGGTGGGGCCCGTGGAGACCACATCCTTATGCAAGGGGTTTATAAAATACGCTGCTGTATCGCTTACAAACTGCCATTGCCCTTCCTGAGGTCTGACAATAGACGGGCCTGGCTTGGATCAGGTGGTCAGAGAGGCGTTTCAGGAATGCGGTGCTTGCACAGGGATGGGAAGGTCGTGTGGGAGTCGGCCAGCTCAAGAGAGAAGGAAGCGTCTGGGAAGATAGTCTGGGGAGAGAGTAAGACAAAACCCACCATGCTGGAACATCACAAATAAGGGGCGAATCACACAAGCGGGAACTGGGAAAATCAACACAGGCCAAAGCATGCAGAATTCCAAAGGCCCTTTGTTGTTGTTGTTGTTGTTGTTGTTGTTAGGTGCCATCGAGTCAAGTCTGACTCATAGCAACCCTATGTACAGCAGATTGAAACACTTGCCGATTCTGTGCCAGGCAAACGATCTTATTTATGTTTAAGCCCATTGTTGCAGGCACTGTGTCAATCCATCTGGTGGAGGGTTTTCCTCTTTTGCGTTGACCTGCCACTCTCCCAAACATGATGTCCTTCTCCAGGGATTGTTCTCTCCTTGCTACATGTCCGAAATATGTAAGATGCAGTTTGGCCATTTTTGCTTCCAAGGAGCACTCTGGTTGCACTTCTTCTAGGACAGATCTGTTGGTTCTTTTGGCAGTCCATGGTATATTCAATAGACGTCTCCAGCACCACAATTCAAAAGCATCAATTCTTTTCCTGTCTCCCTTGTTCAATGTTATGGTTTCACAACCATATAATGCAACTGAAAACACCATGGCATGAGTCCCACATGTCTGTCAGTTTGCCGCACTGTGGGGTCTTGTGTGTTGCAATGAGGCTGAAAGCTATGCCACTGGTATCTCAGATACCAGCAGGGTTACCCATGGTGGACAGGTTTCAGCTTAGCTTCCAGACTAAGACAGACTAGGGAGGAAGCACTGGTGAACCACTCCCAAAACAACTAGCCATTGAAAACCCTATGAATAGCAAAAGGCCCTTTAGGGAGGTGGGATTTTGGTGCCTGTGTGATGGGAGGCTGCAGAAGGGCTTGTGTGGGGACTTAGTGTGCATGCAGAGCCAAGTGGCACCGCGGTAGTAATGGCTTAACATCCGGGTAACATGCGTCATTCCGACCTAGGATAAGGATGATAGAAATCATAGTGAATCTTACTTCCAGTCCTCACCACAAGGCAAGGCAGTAGGTGCTGGGCCGAGAACGGGGGTCTCCTGACATTTAGCCCTCTGTTCTTTACTCATTGCCTCCCTGCTTCAGAGTTCAAGTACTCACAAAAGCCCAGGCAAAACTTCTGATGAAGCCCGGGGGATTGGTGTGCATTTCTTTTGCTACGCTTCAGAAATGTCAGCAAAGGAATGAAAGCATAACTCCCCAGAGGGAAAGAAGAGAAGAGATGACTTTTTAAATGAGGAGATAAATAAGGGAATGAAAATTTGAGATAATGAAAGACGATGGAAGAATGGTAATCCCCTGGGCAGAACGGAGGAGGAGGAAACCCGGCTGCCACCAAGAAGGAAGCCAAAGGGAAGCAAGCCAAGGTCACCACAGAATCCTGGAAATACTCTATACCACAGGTAGTGGTCTCAGGGCTGAAAAGAGTAGGACCATGGAAGAGTCCACATAAAGCAGGGTTAGGGCCGGGGTTTCCCTTCTGGGATTACATAGGGGACAGAAGCCTGGAACAAATTTGTTCCCTGGAACAAATGAACCCAAGTCCCTGAGAAGAGCAGACAGTGAAGACTGGGGGCCAGGCACCCTTCAGAAAGTAAGGGATGAAGTGGTATGTTGAGTCCCTGCCACTCTGTAGCAAGAGGCTGGGCAATTTGTTAACTCATGATAGCCTGAGAAAAGACCAGTAAGATTTCACTTTGAGGACAGGGATTATGCTGAGAGCAAGCGCCTGAAAATGCTCTACCATTTTCATTTTTCCAATTAAAACAAAAATATCTGTGTAGACCGAAAAAGAGCCCCCAAAATCCCCAGGTTCTGATTCCCAGAACTTGTTGGTATGTTGCCTCACGTGGTAAAAGGACATCATGTGTGTGTGTGGTGTTAGGAGCCATCGAGTCGGTGTCTGATTCATAGCAACCTTACATACAACAGGCAAAACACTATTGTCAGTGCTTCTCTGCTATCCATAGGATTTTCAATGGTGGATTGACTTTGGGGAGTGGGTTTCCAGGTCCTTTTCCCAAAAAGACATCATAGTTGTGATCAAATTCAAGTTCTTGGGATACAGCGATCATCCTGAACTACCCAGGATGCTATCATTACGAATCACCCCTGCCCTCAAGAGGGAAGAAGGTACCCTAGCTATGACAAGAGGGAATGTGAGCCAATGGTGGACTTGGAAGGCAGGAGGGTCTGGGAGCGGAGGATGTGGATGGCCTGGAGAACGTGGAAAGGTGGGAAAATGAGAAGGTGGAAAGGTAGGAAATGGATTCTCCCCATGTCCCAGCAGGACCTCCTGTAGGATTTCTGAGCTCCAGAACTGCGAGGTAATAAACTTGTGTGGTTCCAAGTCACCAAGAGTGGTATAACTCAATACAGCAGGAATAGAAAACTAACACAGTGCCTGCACAAAAAAGTGGGACAGAGATACAGCCGAGAGAGTGGATGTCCTTTGGGTTGGAAGCAGCGAGCTCCAGGCAGACACAGTCAGCACCTTGTCCTTTGTCAGGAAGGTGTTTCTTCCTGATGGCTCAGCAATCACCACTTGGGACTAAACACAAAGAAAAACAAGTGGCTTTTCCACTCTCCTTAGCACAGTGGTTCTCCCTATTACTCAGTAGGAATAAGAGGTTTCCTGCAATTCGTGAAAGGGGTAGTGTTGTGGCCTGGTCCAGGGAAGGAAGAAAATGCATTTAAACTCACTCCCCTACAGTGACAGACTCTACCTCACGTTCTTTCTTTCCCAATTGCTATTTCATGCACGATCTACAATCTTCCAAGAGACTCCACACCCTGCCCTGAGCGGATCTCTTCTCCCCACCTTGACTTCTGCAGTTTGCCAGTCTGACCTGTGGGGCTTCCTCTATTTCTTGTGGTTCTCCAGAGTCACACTATCCCCTGACAAACAAGGCTACCATCTTAGGAGACAATCACTCAATATATTCATATTGACTTCATTACCTACTGGCTGGAATTTACCTCCGTTGGTACAGCACTGCCCCACACTCTTGGAGGACCTTGGTTTGACACCCAGCACTGCAAAAAAAAGGGGAGAAGGATGTGGCAATCCACTCCCGAAGCAACCCTGAAACAATCAGCCATTGGAAACCCTATGAGGGTCACTATGAGTCGGACCACACTCAACGGCACCTAACAACAATTATCAATTACTGTCTAACAAACTATCCCCAGACTTAGATTAATGCAGGGAACAGTTAATATCCCACAGTTTCTGGAGGTCAGAAATCCAGAGGCAAGTCAGCAGGAGCCTGTCTGAAGGCTGGCTGGGGCCAGAAGACCTGCCCCTAAATTGGTGTGTAGGGCACTGCCTAGAGAGGCAGTTCACCCCGGGGCCTATCTAGGCCCCTTGGAGGTCTGAGGCTTGTTCCCCAGGCAATCACCTTTGCCCTACATCTGGGAACTCAGAGTCCTCGAGCTCCCAAAGATGGCGCTGGCATCCAATCCCTCGCCTCAGACCCCTCAGCACCAGTTGGCTGTTTCCAAACCCCTGAATGGCTCCTGATTGGACTGTTCAAGAACCATCCCTGATTGGCTACTTTTACAAAACCAAATTTGCATATCCCCCCTTATTGGCCAAAACCCATATGGGGTGACTGCCTCTTATTGGTCCCGGCTAGCCCCTGGAGAGTATATAAGGGCAGTACACGGAGCAGTCTGGGTCCATTCCATCCACCAGGACAGATGAAATAATATAGGAGCAGAGCACTCGGGGTCAGCATCTTCCCAGGGAAGGCAGAAGCAAGGAGCCACTGTGGGCATAAGCCTCTGAGCTGGCCTTTCTCAAGGCCTCCCAGAGCAGCTGTGGGCATAAGCCTCCTTTCCAGGCAGCACAGCTCTTGGGTGCTCAACTACCCCTCACCAGACGACTGGTCTTTGAAGTCTGGTTCCCACTCATGACTGGAGCAGGTCCAGTGGCAGGGTAATGGCCCACACCGATGCACTCGCCTGCCTCAGGAGATGGCACTGGCCACCCCAGGAAGCCTTCTGGCTCTTGCATCTTGCCATGTGGGCCTCGCCATAGCCTGCTGAGCTGTCCTCACAATGCTGTGGCTGGTTCCCCAGAACAAAGTGCCAAGAGAGAGCAGGGAGGAAGCTGCCTGCCTTTCATGACCTGCCTCTGGAAATGACCCGCTGTCCCAATGGCTACTTGTGTTGTCCCATTCTGTGTGTGTGGGGACTCCACAAGAGAACAGATGCCAAAAACTGGGAATCACTGTGGAGCCTAGCTACTTTTTGTATAATTTTAGAATAAAGAAAATAATGATTAATCCCAAGACATGGTGGCTTATAAGATTCTCACAGCTCTCTGTTTTATGCTGTCTTGTCCAAGGCCTTTGTTATCAGTAGGATCCAACGGAAACCAGTCTCTCTATTTTAACTTTCTCTCTCACCCAGGGCCATGGCAACGCTGCCCTAACCCAACCTGTCCTTTTGCCCAAAGTTCAGACATTGGATTCCATTGGTTGGATGTTGTTGTTGTTGTTGTTAGGTGCCGTCGAGTCACGTCTGACTTATAGCGACCCCCATAGGGTTTTCAATGGCTGTTTCAGGATTGCCTTGGGAGTGGATTGCCATGTCCTTCTCCCATTTTTTTGGTGCTGGGAATTGAACTCGGGACCTCAGAGACTGCAGCACAGTGCTCTACCAATTGAGCTAAATCCCATCCCTCCATTGGTTAGAAGCTTATCTTAATTGACATCAAGGGGAGGGAAGCAAAAGAAGGCCATACTGATGAGAAACTTGAATCATTGCTAAGGAAATTTCTCCAAGCTCCAATTTTCTTCTTAGACTCAGGGTGATAGCCCCACCCTTTAAACTTCCCAAGAAAGCAGAAGAATTCAAATGTGGTTCACATATGCTGGAATCAGTGTTGCAGACAAATCAAAGGCCTCCAATGAATTTGGTCTGGTGGATCAATTGGATCCTACTGTTGAGTTCACATATTTGTTGAACAAGAACAGAATAGATTAGTGGTTCTCAAAGTGGGCTGATTACCTCATTCTTCTTCCCATTTCCCAAGCCTTATCTATGAGCAGTTGTCTCAGTAACTATTGGTGAGGCTCTAGAATCTATGTCTTACATAAACTACTTCGGATGATCGGGTGCTTTAAGCCTCATTGCACTTAGGCCAGATTTTCTCGACTGGAGACGATGGACCTTCTTACTTTGGGGGAAGAGGAACAGTGAGAATTTTTTGTCTTTTAAATGAGTTTTTGCATTATTTGGAAAGTACTAAATAATGGATGGGAGAAGGACCTGGCAATTCACTCCCAAGGCAATCCCAAAAGAGCCATTGAAAACCATATGAGGGTCATTATGAGTTGAATACCAACTCAAAGGCACCTAACAACAACAACAAATAATGGAAGATGGTGTTCCAGCTATAAATTTCTAAAATGTTAGGCAGCCAGGTAGGAAAATAAATGTGCTTGCTGATAAAAAAAAAATTCATTACGATAGATTTGGTGCAGTATTGACTAATCTGTAGGATTGTAGTTATTATTATTTTCCTCCAAGGCAGTATTTTGAGAACTCTAGTACTGAAAAATCTACAGCTGTACCATTGTGGCACCCGATCTTGTCAGATCTCAGAAGCTAAGCCGGGTCGGGCCTGGTTAGTACTTGGATGGGAGACCGCCTTTGAACACCAGGTGCTGTAGGTTTGGGAGAAGAACCCAGAAACCCGCTCCCAAAAAACAATCAGCCATTGAAAACCCTACGAATAGCAGAGAATCAGTAACAATACTGTTTTGCCTGTTGTACATAGAGTTGCTAAGAGTCAGACACTGACTCAACGGCATCTAATAACAACAAGTACTGAAAAGGACTCCATAGGACGCATGTGAAAATGTGAGTTCCTGGCCTCCATCTCCAGACACTATAAGCCAGTAGATGGAGAGCCTGTCAAATTGAAGAGCACCAGCCTGCACTTCCAGCACGCCCTGGAAAGAAGCAACACCACTGAACGGTATGTGTAAACTCTTGTTAACTCCTGGTCTTGCTGGGAACCCTGCTCCCTCGCTTTCACATTTCCCAGTATGAGCCAAGGATGGTCCTCCCAGACTGTTGTTTTTGTTGTTGTTAGGTGCTGTTGTGTCTGACTCATAGCGATCCTTATAGGATTTTCAATGGCTGATTGTTTTGGGATTGCCTTAGGAGTGGATTGCCACGTCCTTCTCCCATTTTTGTGGTGCTGGGAATCGAACTTGAGACCTCAGAGACTGCAGAGCGGCGCTCTACCAACTGAGCTAAATCCCAGTGCCCCTTCCCAGACTAGAATTTCCAAAACTCCTTTGATGATAAAAACCAGCTGACAATGCTTAAACTAAGTGAAACGCATAGAAGCGAGAATTCTTCCCAATTCTTCAGAATATCTAGGTCGTTTTGTAAACAAGTATTCCAGGCAGGTTTGGAAGATTCTATTCTTAGAAGGTGTAGGTGGAAGGAATCTATGTCCCGGTGCAGATGGTGGAAGGGAGGCCACCCACCTGGCCAAGTCTCAGAGCTGGCTGATCTCCCCTTGAAGTGCATATTGTCTTAAAGGGTTTTTTCTTCTTTTTTAATATTTGGCATCTAGAAGTAGTGTGGGCTTCACAAATTTGGTCAGTCCCAGTGGAGACAAATTAAAGCAATAAGACACTGCAACTCAGGAAGGAAAAAGTAATTAGTAAATTCATTTTATGCCCTGTCAAAATAAAAATAAAGGAAAACAGAAAGCCAATACCCAATAAAGACTCTTTAAAGCTCATTATTTAACCCTGTGAACCAGACCGCTCCTGGAGTCCAGGAACTGTTGGTTTCAGTGGTAATTAGAGCAAGACAAATAAGCTATCCAAGCTGTAAATAGGAAATGTGCTTTCTAACCACTGGCTACTTCCTCTACATTATTTCAAGGGTGACCAACTCCAGTAATAATCGCCAGAATAACTGGTTTGGAGGCCGTCCCCAGCGGATTATAAGTTATGGTTTATGATGACAATACAAATGGGCCCTCTCCAGATAGCTTCATGGGGACCATAACTGCCGAACAAGAAGATATTGAAGAGAGTTTATTAACACTGATGAGGAAATCAGTTTCTTCAAAGCCAGAAAGAAGGCACCAAAAGCAGGGTCCTTGTCCAACCCTGGGAGGGTGGCGATGTCCAGGGCTACTGACATCAGATGGTCTAACCTGGGAGGCTGACATCAGATGGTCTAAAGGGAGTTCCGTAAACATGGAAAACGGTCCAAGCATGGTCGGGGGGAGTACATTGATCGGTGTCCCCATGGTCTTGTATTATACAGGCAGGAAAATGGTCACTTCACTAACTCCTGGGGGTGTGTCTGCTAGAGGCCCCAAGGAGGGCCAGCCGCTGCATTTCTTCCACCCATGCTGCGTTGTGCGGGTTTCGAATTTTACACCTATGTGTAGATAGACAAATAAAATATTTTATAGTTTTAAAATGATTTTTAAGTAGCTAATACCAAAAGCTACTGGCTGGGATTTAGCTCAGTTGGTAGAGCGCCTCTCTGCAGTCTCTGAGATCTCGAGTTCGATTCCCAGCACCGAAAACATGGGAGAAGGACCTGGCAACCCACTCCCAAGGCAATCCCGAAACAACCAGCCATTGAAAACCCTATGAGGGTCGCTATGAGTCAGACACGACTCCACCGCACCTAACAACAACAACAACAATACCAAAAGCACCTGCAGCCATACCACCATGGCCTCTGGACCTGTCAGATTTTGGAAGCTAAGCAGGGTTGGGCCTGGTTAGTACTTGGATGGGAGACCACCTGGGAATACCAGAGGCTGTAGGTTTGGGAGATGGACCCAGCAACCCACTCCCAAAAAACAACCAACCATTGAAAACCCCATGAATAATAGAGAAGCACTAATAATACTGTTTTGCCTGTTGTACATAGGGTCTGTATGAGTTGGACAGTGACTTGATGGTACCTAACAACAACAACAATACCAAAAAAAATTTTTTTAAGTTAAAATTGGACTTGAACCCAATTTTTCACTGGGTTTGGGTTCGGGTTTCAGTTCCAGCTTGGGTTCAGAAACAGTTTTTGAAATGGTTTAACTGGATTGAGTTCAGCTTAAAGCCCCACTATCCACACATAAGATTTAAGCCTAAGCCCAAATCAAACCCAAATCCTCTAAATTTTAACATATTGAACCCACACTTGAACCTGAACCCAATTTTTCATGGGTTTGAAGCCCTATTTAATCCACGTAAAGCATGAAGCATAAAGTGCCTAGTATATAATAAAGAATCATAGATTTTATTATTGTTCTACCATTAATACGCATTAGCAAATGGGGGAAGAATCAAATGACATAGAAAAGTAAGACAGAAGGGTTGGAAGTTCTGGAAAATGTTAACGCAACAAAATGAGCAGAATGGTACACAGTGCAGTGGTATAAATGATGTGATCGAGGGAAAACTGTGTCACCATCCAGTGCTCTGAGCCAGGTGTAGAGGTACACATCTGTAATTCTGGCATTTGGAAGCCTGAGGCAGGAAGATCATGAGTTCAAGGCCAGCCAGAGCTATGTAGCAAGTTCAAGGCCAGCCTGGGCTACATGGCAAGACACTATCTCTGAAAGAAGAAGAAGAACAAAAAGCTTAGTGCCATAGCCCCTCCTTGTAATCCCTGCCTATCTGTAATCAGGAGGTTGAGGCAGGAAGCAATCGCCAGGGGCAATTTAGTGAGACTCTGTCTCAAAATAAAAAAAATAGGGGCTGAGGATGCAGCTCAGTGGTAGGGCACTTGCTTAGCGTGTGCAAGGCCCTGTGTCCAACATGCAGTACCAAAAAAAGACAGAAAGACAGAAAGACAGAAAGACAGAAAGAAAGAAAGAAAGGGAGAGAGAGAGAGAGAGAGAGAGAGAGAGAGAGAGAGAGAGAAAAGAAAAGAAGAAAGAAGCGAGGAGAAATGAAAAGAGAAAGGAAAGGGAAGGAAAAGAAAAGACAAAGAGAAGAAAAGAAAAGAAAGGAAAATAAAAAAGAAAAGAGAAGAAAAGAAAGGAATGGAAATGAAAAGAAAAACAAAACCCAGAAACCTGCTTGTGCATGCTGCGTTATCTTGGGTAACTTGCTTAACTCAGCTGATCATCATTTTTCTCAGCAGTATAATACCTCTCATTACCTTCCAGCTTTACCATTCCAAGATATGAAAAGTAAGGTTAGCTTTGGGTCCTGCATTCTACCACTCACCCACCTCTGGTTTTCCTTACTCCAGAGGTCTGGCTGCTAAAGTATAAATATAAACAATGGAGCCAAATGGGAACAAATGATAACAACTGTGTGGATAGAAACGTCATGCAGACAAGAAAATGTGCAACTGAGATCAAGGCCAAGAGGGAGAACAATTTCTTTGCCTCTAGACTGAAGCCAAGGTCAAGGGCACCACTGACAGATCTACAGTCTTGAGCTGGGAGAGCGCAAGCCTTGTCCAAGGGCCCAACAAGGCAAAGAAGGGGCACTTCTCATTCCCCTCTCTCAATAGACTGAGGGAAGACAGCATTGCCTGGAACACTGTGCTTTCTCCTTTTTCAGTCCTTTTTCTGGGAAGAGTGCCATGTAATGGCATTTTGACTTTTATTTCGGAGGATGAGCAATACACCACCAAAGACACCATTGTTGCTTTATTAACTGCTTGATTATTTCTTGTACACAGTGGCATCAACGTGGACTAGAGCAGCACACTAATTACACAAAGTTCACTCATGGGTGCAGTGGAGCCTGAAGAAGAGTTGGAAGAGAATGAAAACCGATCGGCCCTTCCTACAGAACAGGAAAAATAACCAAATATACTATTAAGTTTTTTGTTTGTTTGTTTGTTTTTTGTTTTGTTTTGTTTTTACAGTACTGGGGGTTAAACCCAGGGCCTCGCGCTTTGCATGCTCTGCAAGTGCTGGACCACTGAGCTGCACCCCCAGCCCATTTTTTTTACTTTTTGATACAGGGTCTCACTAAGTTACGCAGACTGCCTCTGGTCTCAAACTTATGATCCTCCTGCCTCTGCCTCCAGAGCCACTGGGATTACAGATGTGCACCACCGCACCTGGCACTATTAAGTTTTAAACAGATACTCTCTTCTTGTCCACCTCCTATAGAAGTGTTTCCTAATACACAAAATTCTTCCACCCAGGAAAATTTCTCATGGTGCAGTGAAATAAATTTTTGGAGTAAGAAACGAAGAATTCTTGGTTGTCTACTTTTCTAGATTTTTTATACCAATCCTCCATTCATCCATCCAATAATCTCATCATGTAAATAGTATTTGCCACATGTACAGAGGAGATGGGCTGGGATTTAGCTCAGTTGGTAGAGCGCTGCGCTGCAGTCTCTGAGGTCCTGAGTTCAATTCCCAGCACCGCAAAAATGGGAAAAGGGCCTGGCAATCCACTCCCAAGGCAATCCCGAAACAGTCAGCCATTGAAAACCCTATGAGGGTTGCTATGAGTCGGCCACGACTTGACGGCACCTAACAACCACAACAACAACCCTCAGCACAGAAGAAAAGTCACAAGTCAGGAGGAAGTGGGATGCACCAGACTGTCTCAAATTCCATGCAGGAAGTGCCCACCCGGGATAGAGGGTCCCCTTCCACGCCTGTCTTCACCAGCTGGGCCCCCAGATGCTGCTGAGGTTATTTCCATCTCTAGCACATAACACGGTGCGCTTGAACCTTGTGGGGTCCCCAGAAAGCGTAGGAGAGGCAGCTTGGTAGATGGCCCCGATCCCAGTAAATGTCAATATGAGACCTCAGTCTCCCCATGGCGTCCCATGGCTGACTGAAATAAACCTAAATAAATCTACTCGGGAGACAAAAGAATGGATTCCAGAGCTCGTTTGGTTAGAAACACAAACGTGGTGTCTGTATTGTATTACGTGGCATGATCAACCAACAAAGGCAGGAAACTGACGAGTTGGCAACAGGCCCATTCCCATCTTCACAGTTTCTCCAGTCCCATGGCTGCACTTGAGGGCTCAGCCAGGGGGAGGCAGGTGAAGGTGACACCCTTCTGAGACAATCCCTTGGCACCTGTCCATGCCCTGGGGGTGAACGTTGCTGTGAGCAGGAATTTAAGAGCCTCTCCTGTCTTCGCCACTCCAGTCCTTCGTACAGGCACCTGATCCCCGGTATAATAAATGGCAGGAGATTCCAGGCTTGAGAGAGACTTAAAGAGGAAGATCCAGCCGGGCAAGGTGGCGCATGCCTATAATCCCAGCTGTTTCGGAGGCGTAGGAGAGAGGATCGCAAGTTCGAGGCCAGAGGCAGCCTGCGTAACTTAGTGAGACCCTGTCTCAAAAAGTAAAATAATGGGCTGAGGGTGCAGCTCAGTGGTCCAGCACTTGCAAAGCATGCAGGCGCGAGGCCCTGGGTTCAACCCCCAGTATCGCAAAAAAAAGAGGCAGTGACAGCAAACTCCTTTGAAATTTTACAGGGACTTCACTGCCATTTCCATTGCTCAGAGGGACTTCAGGCCACTTCCCAAGAGGGTGGGCTCTTCAGCAACCTGCCTTTTCCTGTCATAATAGAATCGATTGCACGACTGCCACTTTTACTCTGTGTTCCATTTTCCCAGAGACACAAGGGTTCCAAAGTCAGCAGCTGTCAGTCTCAATCACCAAATCAAAGGAAGCAGTCCACAGTCTTTTGGAGAAGCATGTCTCTCTTGCTTTCTAAAAGCTCGAAGTCAGAAAAGTTCATGGCTAGGAGAACAGGAAGAAAAAACTCATTGCCCCTGGGCGTTCAGCTGTAACTGTGTCAGGACCCAGCCCTAATGCTCAAGAGTTGGTGCCTAGACCAGCACATTCTGGCGGTGTTAGAAAATACGAGGGGCTGGGCGTGGTGGTGCACGCCTGTCATCCCAGTGGCTTGGGAGGCGGAGGTAGGAGGATCGAAAGTTCGAGACCAGAGGCAGTCTGCATAATTTAGCGAGACCTTGTCTCAAAAAGTAAGAAAATGGGCTGGGGTGCAGCTCAGTGGTCCAGCACTTGCACAGCATGCAGGCGTGAGGACCTGGGTTCAACCCCCAGTACTGCAAAAAAAAAAAAAAAAAAGAAAGAAAGAAAGAAAGAAAGAAAGAAAGAAAAGAAAAGACATTAGGGATTATCCACCATTCGGCTGTATCTAGGTCTATGTGACATTCTAGAGGACAGCGTCTCAAGCCATATCTACGTTTTCATAGTCATTCTACTACTGTAACCTCAGCAACTTCTGGATGCAACAATTCCATAAACCGGGCGCGGTGGCACATGCCTATAATCCCAGCAGCTTGGGAGGCGGAGGCAGGAGGATCGCAAGTTCGAGACCAGAGGCAATCTGTGTAATTTAGCGAGACCTTGTCTCAAAAAGTAAGAAAATGGGCTGGGGTGCAGCTCAGTGGTCCAGCACTTGCAGAGCATGCAAACGCAAGGCCCTGGGTTCAACCCCCAGTAGCACAAAAAGAAAAAGAAAAAAATGATAGCAATGGATTTCTTTTCCTGTGCGGAAAAAAATTCCTTGATAAAGACAAAAATAGTTGGGGTTTGATGGTCGTCTTATGACATTAGGCCCATGAGTGATGAAAGAGGTGTCAGAGGCTATCTTTTTCCACCAATAGCCATGAGTAAGTTTTCCGAGGACATAGGTGTTGGTTGGGAGAGATGTCACAGTGCGTTAGGAGCAGGCACTCTCTTTATGAGAGGCGTATCTGCAAATCACCCTGCACCTTTAGTTCCCACTCACAGTAAGGCCCCATCTGCCACTTCTGTTTGATCACAGGGGGCTGCAGGGCAAGCCCAGGCTTGTGTCAGGGCACTTCAGATGTCACTGGGTTCGTGCAGAGCCTGTCAGATTCACTGGTGTCCACAGTCAGCTAAGTGGCAAGTCAGGAGCTATTCCTTCAAAGGAAGATGTCATTGGCCAAAGAAGGTGTACACGGTGCCCACCTCCTTGTAGCCCAAGGTTGTCTCGGACACCTCAAGTCCCATTGCCTTTGCTGCCAAAAGGGCTGGTGAAAGAAATCCGTACGCTGCTTGTTGTTGTTGTTAGGTGCCGTTGAGTCGGTATCCGACTCATAGCGACCCTCATAGGGTTTTCAATGGCTGACTGTTTCAGGATTGCCTTGGGAGTGGATTGCCAGGCCCTTCTCCCATGTTTGTGGTGCTGGGAATTGAACTCGGGACCTCAGACACTGCAGCACAGTGCTCTACCCACTAAATCCCAGCCCCCTTACACTGCAGCCAGGCTTAAATGGGCAACTTTCTCCTCCTCTGGGTTCTGTACAAAACAAAACCAGTGGTGTTTTGCAGATGTCTATCAAAGTACTTTGACAGTCACATTTCAATTCCACAAATACTGCCTTTTTCTTACTTATGGGGAGAGGCATAAGATAGAAGAACACTTTTACTTTTTGAGATGACCCCAGCAAGCACAAGAGCAGCAGATCTTTAGAGACCTCACAAAGAGGCAGGCCCCGGTGTTTTCCTAAAAGTAACAGTCAACCCGTAAATAAATAGATACCTTGTATCAGAAAATTATCTAGATTTCTACAACTATCCAGTGATTAAATAGAATAGAACTTTGCAATACCTACTCCTGAATTATATAAACAGCACATGAATACATACCATATATTCTAAATTCTAATCTAAGTCCTTTCAAAAGTTTGCTGTTGTTGGTTCTTATTGTTAGGTGCCAACAAGTCAAATCCGACTCATAGTGACCCTACGTACAACACAAAGAAACACTTCCCAACACTGTGTCACACATATGATCTTTTCATGTTTGAGCCCATTGTTGCAGCCACTGTTTCTTCTTGGTCTTAGTTGTGCTCATTTTGAACAGTGCCACATTAGCAGAAGGAGGTCCTAAAGCTTTACTCCATTCCCATCACTAAGGTGACTCTACTTTGGAGAGGCAACTCTTCCCCACTGATTTCATGAATGTTTTCCAGCCTGGGGGGCTCATTTTCCCATACTTTATTTGACAGTGCTTCTCTGCTATTCATAGGGTTTTATATGAGTAATTGTTTCAGAAATGGGCCACAGGGTCCTTCTCCCTTATTTGTCTTAGTCTGGAAGCTCAGCTGAAAGCTGCCCCCCGTGGTGGCCTGGCTGCTATCTGAAACACCAGTGGCACACATTCCCACATCACAGCAACACACAAGCCCCCTCAGCACCACAAGCTGACAGACACATGGGAGTTCAAAAGCATTAGAAGCCTACAAAATCAGATGTGGATTAGAATCACGTGCAGATTGGATTTGTGCCCAAGAACTCTCTTGACACGATGTTAGTCCGCATCTGATTTTCACAGCCCTCTAAAACTACTGAAAACATGAGGATTAAAATCAACAATATGTAGTAATATGATGCAAACTATGAAATCCAACAGAAGAAATCCAGCATTGTATACTCTTCTTAGGTAGGGTTTAGCTCAGCTTTTAGAGTGCCACTTGGTGCTATCTGAGGTCCTCAGTTCCATCCCCAGCACTGAAAAAATAAGAGAAGGACATGACAATCCATTCCCAAAGCTATCCCAAAATATCAGTCATTGAAAACCCTGTGAGGGTCACGATAAGTTGGACCTGAATCAAAAGCACCTAACAACAACATACTCTTCTTAGATTATCTTTCTCTCCTTTGCTTTACCATGGTAGCAGCCCCCCAAAAAACCACCATACTGATTTTGATGTTTATTCCATATTTCTTCACGTCAAACACACATTTGCATGTTTATTAAATATTATATATGCTCCCCCTGAGTCTGTCAGTTTGCTGCACTGTGGGGGCTTGTGTGTTGCAATGAGGCTGAACGCTATGCCAACAGTATCTCAAATACCTGCAGGGTCACCCATGGCAGCCAGGTTTCAGATGAGTCTCATGACTAAGATAGACTAGGGAGAAGGACCTGGTGAACCACTCTAGAAACAACTAGCCATTGAAAACCCTATGAATAGCAAAGAAACACTGTCAGATGTAGTGCTGGAAAATGAGTCACCCCACATTGGAAGGCACTCACTCAAAAGACTACTGGGAAAGAGTTGCCTCCTCAAAGTAGAGACTACCTTGATGACGGATATGGAGTAAAGCCCCAGGGACCTCCATTTGCTGATGTGGCACAACTCAAAATGAGGAGAAACAACTGTAAACATCCATTAATAATTGGAGCATGGAATGTATGTAGTATGAATCTAGGAAAATTAGAAGTTTTTAAAAACAAATGGAGCACATAAACATTGACAATCTAGGTATCAGTGAGCTAAAATGGACCAGCATGAGCCATTTTGAATCAGATAATTATATGGTCTACTATGATGGGAATGAAAAACTAAAGAGAAATGGGGTTCCATTTATCATCAAAAAAGACATCTCAAGATCTATCCTGAAGTACAATGCTATCAGTGATAGAATAATATCCATACGCCTACGAGGAAGGCCAGTTAATATGACTATTATTCAAATTTATGCCCCCATCACTAAGGCCACAAAGGAAGATAGGGAAGATTTCTACCAGCTTCTGCAATCTGAAATAGATCAAACATGCAATCAGGATGTACTGATAATTATTGTTGACTGTAATGCCAAAGTCAGAAACAAAGAAGAAGGCTCAGTAGTTGGAAAATATGGTCTTGGTGACAGAAATGATGCTGGAGATTGCATAATAGAATTTTGTCAGACCAATGACCTTCCCATAGCAAATACAGTTTTTCACCAAGATAAATGGAGACTATGCACATGGACTTCATCAGATGGAACATACAAGAGCCAAATTGATTGTATTTGTGGAAAGAAACAATGGAAAAACTCCTTATCAAATGTCAGAACAAGACCAGGTACTGATTGTGGATCAGACCATCAAATTCTCATATGCAAGTTCTCACTGAAACTGAAGAAAATTAGAACAAGTGTATAAAAGCCAAGGTATGATTTTGAGTATATCCCACCTGAGTTCAGAGACCTCCTCAAGAACAAGTTTAATGCATTAGACACAAATGATAGAAGACCAGACAAGTTGTGGCATGACATCAAAGATATCATTCATTAAGAAAGCAAAAGGTTATTTAAAAGACAGGGAAAAAAGAAAATACCAAATCACATGTCAAAACAGACTCTGGAAATTGTCCTTCAATGTTGAGCAGCAAAAGTAAAAGGAAGACATGAGGAAGTTAAGGAACTAAATGGAGGATTTCAAAAGGCAGCTTGAGAAGACAAAAACAAATATTATAATGACATGTGCAAAGAGCTGGAGGCAGAAATCTAAAAGGGAAGAACACATTCTGTTTTTCAAGCTTAAGGAAATGAATAAATTCAAGCTTTGAGTGGCAATAGTGAAAGGTTCTATAGGGTAAATATTAAATGATGCAGGAAACATCAAAGGAAGATGAAAGGAATAGACAGAGTCATTATACAAAAAAGAATTGGTAGGCGATGAACCATTCCAAGAGGCTGCATATGAAGAGGAACCAATGGTATTGAAGGATAAAGTGAAAGCTGCCTTGAAGGAACTGGCGAAACACAAGGCTCCAGGAATTGCTGGAATACCAATAGAGATGTTTCAACAAACAGATATAGCACTGGAGGTACTAACATGTTTATGCCAACAGATCTTAAAAAACACCTACCTGGCCAACTGACTGGAAGAGATCCACATTTGTGCCTATTCCCAATAAAGGGGATCCAACTGAATGTAGAAATTATCAAAGAATATCATTAAAATCACACACAAGCAAAATTTTACAAAAGATCATTCAAAAGGGACTGCAGTAATGTATAGATAGGGAACTCCTAGAAAATCAAGCTGGATTCAGAAGAGGGCAGGGAATCAGGGACATTATTGCTATTGTCAGGTGGATATTAGCCAAAAGCAGAGAATATCAGAAAGATGTCTATCTATGTTTTATTGACTGTGCAAAGGCATTTGACTGTGTGAGTCATAAAATATTATGGATAACAGTTTGAAAAATGGGAATACCAGAGAACCTAACTGTACTCATGAGGAATCTGTACATGAACCAGGAGGCAGTTGTTTGAATAGAACAAGGAAACACTGCCTGTTTTAAAGTTGAGAAAAGTGTGTGTCAGGGCTATATACTTTCACCATATCTGTTCAATTTCTATGCTGAGCAAATAATCCAAGAAGCTAGACTTTATAAGGAAGAACACAGCATCAGGATTGAAGGAAGACTCATTAACAACCTGCGTTATGCAGTTGACACAACTCACTTGCTGAAAGTGAAGAGGATTTAAAACATTTACTGATAAAGATCAAAGATCACAGCCTTCAATGTGGGTTGCAACTAAACATCAACAAAACAAAATCCTTACAAGTGGGTCGGTATGCAACTTCACAGTAAATGGAGAAAAGATTGAGGTTGTGCAGCAGTCAAGAAATCAAAAGATGCATTGCTTTGGGAAAAGCTGTGCCAAAAGATCTCTTTAGAGTATTGCAAAGTAAAGATGTCACATTGAAGATGAAGGTGCACCTGATTCATGCCATGGTATTTTTCAGTCGTATCATATGGTTGTGAAAGCTGGACATTGAACAAAGGAGACAGGAAAAGAATTGATGCTTTTGAATTTTGGTTCTGGAGATGCTTATTGAATATACCATGGACTGCCAAAAGAATCAACAGATCTGTCCTAGAAGAAGTTCAACCAGAGTGCTCCATGGCAGCAAGGATGGCCAGACTGCATCTGATGTTATTTTCTACATGTAGTCAGGAGGGATCAATCCCTGGAGAAAGACATCATGTTTGGGAGAGTGGCAGGTCAACAAAAAAAAAAAAAAAAGGAAAACCCTCCGCCAGATAGATTGAGACAGTGTCTGCAACAATGGGCTTAAACATAAATAAGATGGTGTGCCTGGCACAGAATTGGGGAGTGTTTCCTTCCACTGCACACAGGGTCACTTTGAGTTGGACTCGACTGGATGGCACCTAACAACAACAACATATATGCTTTTTATTTATTACATATACCACTTATGTTTATTGTACATATTTTTGTGCAACCTATTTTTATAAACTTGCTATAAATGGGCTTTAGTTCATTTATTTTACTGCTTCATAGTATTCTGTTATATAAATCACTATATTTTCCAGGTACAGTGGCTCATGCCTGTAATCCCATCAGTTCAGGAATTTGAGGCAGGAAGATCATAAGTTCAAAGCCAGAGGCAGCCTATACAATTTAGCAAGACCCTGTCTCGAAATAAAAAATAAAAAAGGGGCTGAAGGGATCAGCTTAGTGTTGGAGCAGTTGCCTAGCATGCGCAAGACCCTGAGTTCAACTCTTAGTACAGCAAATATAAAAAATGAAAACCTGTTTATGCACGTTTCTGTTGATGGACAGTGGAATGCATTCCAATGTGATACCGTAACCAAC
Organism: Pedetes capensis; assembly: GCA_007922755.1. Lineage (NCBI taxonomy): Eukaryota > Metazoa > Chordata > Mammalia > Rodentia > Pedetidae > Pedetes > Pedetes capensis. Next base: position 38,572 of record VMDO01001779.1, read on the forward strand.
AATAAGCCCTCTTGAACATATCCTCTTGATCACAGAAATGAGAGTCGCGGAGTAAATTCCTGATAGTGGATTTCTGAATCTTTCCCATATGTTGCTCTATTATTCTCCAAAATGGCTGTACTAATTTCTATTCCCGCTGGAAGTGAATGAGTTTGAAAGTATAGATTTCTGTTGGAATTCTCAATGGTTTTAAGAGAATTAAGAGTAAAACATCATCCTCTCTCTTATGTAGATTGAACAGTGCTAAATGACAACAAATAAATATATCTCTCCCTTACTAAAGTACATTAGACCTACTGGCATCTTTACAATTTCTTTGATGAATATTGCTCTTTGCATCACACAACTTTCTTCTTCTGGGTTTAATTTCCTTCTTCCAAATATTTATAGTGCACAGTTCTTCCAGTCATGACCTGTAAGAGGTCTGTTAGTGCTAAACTCTGCTGGCACGCATTTCTGAGAATATCTTCATTTCACTCATGACCTGGCATAGTATAGCAACAGCATTAGGAAATCTATGTTGGCAGTTACTTTCTATACTTTGAAGACACTCTTTTATTCGCTTTTCATCTTTACTGTTGCTCTTGATGACTCTGCTCTGAGCCTATTTTTATTTCCATGCTGTTTAATCCACACTTCTTTCCCATGGCTGTTAAGATTTTATATTTCACTTTGGTATTTATTTTTTAGTTTGGATAGCGTATTTCTTGGTGAGGGATTTATTTCTGCTATGCTAGACTTGTTCCTTGGCTTGAGAATTTGAGTCTGTCATCAATTCTGGAAAATTCTCAACTTTTACATTTTAAAAAATTAATTGCCTGTCCATCAATCTTTCTGTTCTTTCCTCCTGAAAAGTGCATTAGACATATATTGGACAATTTTCCTTTCATCTCCCATGTTTCCTGGCTTTTTACATTGTCTCTCCAGCTTTTCATGACACATTCTGAGTAACTTTCTTTATTCTAGCAGCTTATCAGGCCACCAACATGCACATGTGCACACACACACAGACACACACACACAAACACACACACAATATGGCATTTAATGCATGCATTGAGACTCTTAATTTCAGTGGAAGTGGCTTCCATATGTAGTTCTATTTTATTTTTTCCTCAAATCATCTTCTATTTGTTTTATTTATATATACTGTTGTTGTTGTTGTTGTTGTTGTTGTTGTTGTTCTTGTTCTTGTTGTTAGGTGCCATCAAGTTGGGTCCTACACATAGTGACCCCCATAGGGTTTTCAATGGCTGATTGTTTCAGGATTGCTCTGGGTGTGGATTGCCAGGTCCTTCTTCCATTTTTGCGGTGCTGGGGATTGACCCTGCATCCTCAAAGAGTATGGAGAAGCACACTACCAAGTGATCCAATTCCCAGCCCATATATACTTCTAGTGGGACAGAATCATTTACCCTGTTACTACCTTTTTTTTTTTTTTTTTTTTTTTTGTGTGTGTGTGTGTGTGGTACTGGGGGTTGAACCCAGGGCCTTGTGCTTGCATGCTTTGCAAGTGCTGGACCACTGAGCTGCACTCCCAGCTCATTTCTTTTACTTTTTGAGACAGGGTCTCGCTAAGTGACACAGACCGCCTCTGGTCTCGAACTTGCAATTCTTCCACCTCTGCCTCCCTAGCTGCTGGAATTACAGGTGTGCGCCACCGCGCCCAGCACTGCCATCATCTTTAACACACTCAGTTTGTCGGCTTCTCATCTCTGACTCTGGAAGCTCTCATCCTTCAGTTTTTTTGTGTCTGTAAACCTCACAGATGGTGAGATTTAGAGTCTATGCTGTGTCATTATGAACTACAAGGTTCATCAGAGCAGTGTTTTGTTGTTGCTCTTTTTTCTTTTTCTGAGGACTTCAGTTTTGTTCAAAGGTCCCTCCACCACAGTTGGGATGTACTCTCCCCAGGGCCCCATGAGTAGTTCAGGCCTGGGGGCTTCTTCTTTTGTTAGCTTTTCGTTTGCTTCTTCCTGTCTCATGTGAGTCAATTAACTGAGACTCATTCCTTCCTAAGGGTGTCTGGTTGGGAGCTAAGCACTGCGGAGAACATTAATGCCCCGCTAGATCTTTACTATAAACATCCTTTCATATTTTTTTCTTTGAATAAGCTATCCAGTCAGGAGCTGGTCTTTTGGCCCATTGATCCATAGCTATCAAACCCTTCGCTTGTGTCCAGCTTCCTTGAGGGCGGAGCTGTCAAACTGCTCCTTGTTTGGTGACAGGCTGGGCTATCATCATGGCAGCCTGGCTGCTTGGAACACAGTGTGGAAACTCCAAGGAGACACTACCCCAGCTGCAGAGACTTCAGCTGATGCTGAAGCCATGACTTCTGCCTCGGGAGTCCTTAATGCAGTCACAACTGCTCCTGAGAGCCTGCACCCGCCCTGGCAGGCTTCACTTTGGGCGTGACAAGCCTTAGTGATCTCTAGACCACTCTGCTTGCACTCGCTCAGGATGGCCCTGTCTATTTTGCAGCTATTCCCACTGGAGGAAGGGGGCACTTCCCCCAGTGACTCAGCAAAAAGCCTGTGATTGGTGGACTGGAGGCTGTGCATAAACACGGCACACCCATTGTTGGGCTATATAAGTAGCCTACCTGTCATCCTTCTCAGGTCAGTCCAGGAGACTTCCCTCCTGTGTACCACCCACCTTCTTTAGAAACATTGTTGCTGTTGTTGTTAGGTGGTAGAGTCATATACAACTCATAGCAACCCTCATAGGGTTTTCAATGGCTGACTGTTTTTCGGGATTGCCTCAGGAGTGGATTGCCATGTCCTTCTCCCATTAGAAACATTGTTGTTGTTGTTGTTGTTGTTGTTAAGTGCTGTCAAGTCGGTATCTGACTCATAGCGACCCTCATAGGGTTTCCAATGGCTGATTGTTTGGGGATTGCCTCAGGAGTGGATTGCCAGGTCCTTCTCCCATTTTTTGTGGTGCTGGGAATCGAACTCGGGACCTCAGAGACTACAGTGCAGTGCTCTACCAACTTAGCTAAATCCCGGCCCATTAGAAACATTAGGCCCCCAGAAAAGCCTCTCCTGAATGGTCCCTTATTGCTTGCTTGTGGTCTTTATCACAGATAGAGCAGGCTGAGCTGGTTATGTGAAGAGCAGCAAAATTTGGGGGCTCACAGTCCAAGACACCCAGAAGCAGCAGCTAGAAGGCAGCCGGAGAGTGGCTCCCAAGGCTAGAAGCCCCCAGCTCACTCAGGAGCTAGGAGGCAGCTAAAGAGTTCCATGGAATAGTATGAAGCACAGAACACAGAGAGTATGAAGGAGTCCGGTACTGTTGACAGAGCAAGACACTGCAAAGAGCTGAGATTGCTGGAGGGGGGAGACGGCAAAAAGCCAAGCAAAAGAATTGTAGGCCCTACCTGCTGGGAGAGTTCCAGAAAGCTACCAACAGTTAAGAGGTAAGGGTCTCAACACCCAAAGTTTAGAGCCATAATGTAGCTGCAGGGTGCTGAATACTGGCACTCAAAACTTAGAGCAATCAGTTTCCGACTTCAGTACCTAGAACCATAATAGAGCCATAAGTCTCTGGCTTTGATATCCCAGACTTATGAACCTCTGGCTCTTAAGGCCTAGAGCTATAAGTGTCTGGCTTGGAAAACTCAAAGCAATACATCTCTGACTTGAGCGCCCAGAGCTATAAGTCTCTGTCTGTGAAAGCCTGGCACCATAAGGCTTTAGTTCTTCAGTCTAGGGCACTGTAGTGTAGGTATAACTTCCACTTTGCCTAGAGAGGCAATTTGCCCTAGGGCCTATCTAGGCCCTCTTGGAGGTCTGAGGCTTATTCCCCAGGCAGTAACCTTTCCCCTATATTTGGGAATCCCTGGGCGACAAGCTTCTAAAGATGGCACTGGCATCCAATCCCTTTCCTCAGACCCCTCGACACGTGATTGGTCGTTTCCAAACCACTGAACAACTCCTGACTGGATCCTTCAGGGACCACCCCCAATTGGTCACTTTACAAAACCAAATTTGCATATCCTCCCTGATTGGCCAAGACCCGTATGGGGTGACTGCCTCTGATTGGTCCCTGGCTAGCCTCTGGAGAGTATATAAGGGCAGTACATGGAACAGTCTGGGTCCATTCCCTTGACCAGGACAGACAAAACAATAAAAAGCTGTTGGAGCAGAGCACTTGGAGTTGGCATCTTCACTGGGAAGAAAGAAGCAAGGAGCTGCCATGGGCATCAGCCTCTGAGCCTGCCTTTCTCAACGTTTCTCAGAGCAGCCGTGGGCATCAGCCTCCTTTCAAGGTGGCGCGGCTCTTGGGTGCTTGGCTCCCCCTCACCAGACAGCAGGTCCTCGGCAGCTGGTTCCCACTCACAGCCTGAGTGAGTCCAGTGCCACGGCGATGCCCCACACTTCAGACCGAGAGCTATAAGACCCTGGGACTGAAGACCCAGCTCATAAGCCTCTGGCACTCAAGAACTCAGGGCTGCGAACACCAAGGGTGCTGCTCCTTGCCTATTTGTGATTTCGGTCTGAGTAGAACAAAAGAAACTTCAGCCTTTGGGAACATAACTTCCACTTTCCTTTTTAGCTTCCAATATCAGAGGGAGTATTTATTTCTCCAATGCATCTTCTCAGTGAGAGTATAGCCCTCCTGGAGTCTTCACTCTCTGGATCCCAATTTTCTACCTCACGTGGTCTCCAAGGCCTTCTATCTACCCGATGAGGCTGTCAAGCCCAAGGCCCCAGGGAGTTTAGATGGACCCCACCCATCTCCAGTGACAGGTCAGAAATGCATTCATGTGTTTCCTACCCTGACTTTCTCTCCCTTCTTTGTTTTGTCACATAGCAATTTTTCTTTATCAAAAATCCAGCTATGAGCCGGGCACGGTGGTGGATGCTTGTAATCCCAGTGGCTCGGGAGGCGGAGGCAGGAGGATCGCAAGTTCAAGACCAGACACAGTCTATGTAATTTAGCAAGACCCTGTCTCAAAAAGTAAAAAAAAAATGGGCTGGGATTGCAGCTCAGTGGTCCAGCACTTGCAGAGCATGCAGGCGAGAGGCCCTGGGTTCAACCCCCAGTACCGCAAAAAAATAAATAAATAAATAAAAAATAAAAAAATCCAGCTATGAGCCGGGCGCGGTGGTGCACGCCTGTAATCCCAGCAGCTCGGGAGGCGGAGGCTGGAGGATCACAAGTTCGAGACCAGAGGCAGTCTACGTAACTTAGCAAGACCCTGTCTCAAAAAGTAAAAAAAGTGGGCTGGGGTTGCTGCTCACTGGTCCAGCACTTGCAGAGCATGCAGGAGCAAGATTTAAATCCCAGTACCAAAAAAAAAAAAAAAAAAAAATCCAGCTATGGATTGTTTTAAGAAAAAATATGATCAGTTGTAACCAGTATCTGTAAGGGGTAAAGATTTTTCATATAAAGATAGTCTACTGAATTCCCAGAACAAAAGTGAATCCTCACTTTGCCTACTCAGACCTTGAACCTCATCCCATGATGCCGATTATAAACCAATGCCTGTGCCACTAAGAACAGATTCCCAACTCACTCTCATTTCTGCTATCAGTGACAGTCAGGCAAGGGATCATTGGTCCCAGCTTCCATTTCTTACTGGAAGGAAACCAACCACAGCCAGGCACGGTGGCGCACGCCTGTAATCCCAGCGGCTTGGGAGGCAGAGGCAGGAGGATCGCAAGTTTGAGACCAGAGGCAGTCCACGTAACTTAGTGAGACCCTGTCTCAAAAAGTAAAAAATGGGCTGGGGGTGCAGCTCAGTGGTCCAGCACTTGCAGAGTATGCAGGCACGAGGTCCTGGGTCCAATCCTCAGTACTGCAAAAAAAAAAAAGAGAGAAAGCCAGCCACTTCCCTCCACGCCCTTTCCATAACTATCCTCTCCACAAACATTTATTAGGAACACAGTACTGTTTAAATCCACATGGCATAGTTGGTATAGACTGATATAGACATGGTATAGACTGGACGGAGGGACCAGCAGGAAGAAACTAAGAGTCCACACTGCCTTGACCCAGGAATTTGGAGAAGGAGGAGAATTATGAGGACGACTTCTTGGGGACGGTTTCTAGAGGAAATGAGATTAGAACTGAATGTATAGGCACTGAAGATGTGGAGGTCAAACCTCCAGAGCAGCCAGAGGCTCTCAAAAGCACCACGCTGGCCTCAGGCCAGTCGAGTGGAAGAAGGAGAAGCAGAAAGCAATGTGGAAATTTCAGCTCATCTAAGTTCCCTCTAGCAAACGCATTTAGACATTGTAATTTGGGGAGAGGCTGACTGGGCTCCTGGCCCTTTGCTCACCGTGCCTCTGGTGTATCGCTTCTCTCATCTTGGGCCAGCCACGTACTTTACTGCTCTGCAGCTCCAGGGTGTCATGGGTCCTGCCTGACCTACCCACCGTCCTCCACTCATCCCTCACTTGTTCCACCCGGAGGTTCTTGGCCACCGTCCAGAGGACCCAAAAGAACACCACAGAGTGTCGGCAGTGTGGTTCCATATCCTTCCCAGTGACCAGGCACACATGCACACCCACACCCACACACCCCCCAAGTTAAAACCTGTCTTATCTACAAACTAAACTAAAAGCACAATGTTTATTTTAACCAAAAGATGCACCTTTCCCTATGTTGTTGTTGTTGTTAGGTGCTGTCGAGTCGGTATCTGACTCATAGGGACCCTATGTACAACAGGTGAAATGCTATTGTTAGTGCTTCTCTGCTGTTCATAGGGTTTTCAATGGCTGATTGCTTTGGGATTGTTTCCAGATTGGGCTGCTACGTCCTTCCATTTTTGTGGTGCTGGAGACGGAAACCAGGGCCTCTGAGAGCGCAGAGCAGCACTCTCCCAACTGAAACATTTGTTGTTGTTGTTGTTGCTAGGTGCCATCGAGTCCGTATCCAACTCATAGAGACCCTGCATACTACAGGTGAAACACTATTGTCAGTGCTTCTCTGCTGTTCATAGGGTTTTCAATGGTGGATTGATTTTGGGGAGTGGATTGCCAGGTCCATCTCCCAAGCCTACAGCACCTGATATTTCCAGGCAGTCTCCCATCCAAGTACTAACCAGGCCCGACCCTGCTTAGCTTCTGAGATCTGGCAGGATCGGATGCCACAGGGCCACAGCCACAGGCCTCCTTTTCCTATATACATTGTCTGCTTGCACATTTCAATTACATGCCACAGACTTTAATCAGAATGGCCACAAGCAAACAAACAAAAGGTATTTAAAACTACCGAATTTTAGGCCAAGCTTGGAGGAAAAAAAAACTATTCAGTGTATATAAGGCAATATTTAAGATCTGGATTTTAAAAAATTTAGTTGGTAATAGTCTTTTGAAATGCCACCTTGGCTAGACTATAGTTCCCAGATGAAATTTAGTAATATGGGCCAACTAAGCTGAAATTGGGGCTGGGATTTAGCTCAGTGGGTAGAGCGCTGCGCTGCAGTCTCTGAGGCCCCGAGTTCAATTCCCAGCACCACAAAAATGGGAGAAAGGCCTGGCAATCCACTCCCAAGGCAATCCCGAAGCACTCAGCCATTGAAAACCCTATGAGGGTCGCTATGAGTCGGATACAGACTTGACGGCACCTAACAACAACAACAACAACAACAACAACAAGCTGAGATTTAGGATTTATTGCTCAAATACTAATCTAGGTGTTGTGGTGAAGGTGTTTTGCTAACCGTGCCTGAAGCCCATCATCAGCTGACTTTAAGTATAGAGATTATCCTACTGGATGGGCCTGACCCAATCAGTTGAAAAGCCCTACAGACAGAATTGAGATTGTTCCAAAGAGGAAATTCTGCCTGTGAACAGCAGTTTCAGGTCTTTCCCGGAATGCCAGCCTGCCCTTCCTGACCAGCTGTCTGGGGAGCCGGGCCTGCTTCCACAGCCCCACGTCATGAACGTCTGTTCCTGGTGATAAATCCCCTCGTATGGCTCTCCATCTCTGGTTAAAGGTAATACTGATTTGGGTCCTGGCAATTGTGCTAGCAGAAAATAACCACAATGATGAGCTTTTCCACTGATTCTGGGTGTTCTGGGATTGCTCTCTACCTGGTTAGATTTAAAGGCAGGAATAACTTGATGTCGAGTGGGGAAGAGGGCACTGATAATTTCTGGCACCTTGCAGCATTGTTGTTGTTGTTAGGTGCCATCGAGTCATGTCTGACTCATAGCGACCCTCCTAGGGTTTTCAATGGCTGACTGTTTTGGGATTGCCTTGGGAGAGGGGGTTGCCATGTCCTTCTCCCATTTCTGCAGTGCTGGGAATGGAACTCGGGACCTCAGAGACTGCAGAGCGGCGCTCTACCAACTGAGCTAAATCCTAGCCCAATGCAGCATTAGATATGTTTAAAATATTGCCGTTGGATGCTTCTAGTCAAATACTTGCAGAACGTCGATGACCTTGTGTTTGCTCTCTTGGAGCATTTTAGTCAACATACGGGGCATAATGGGCTTGGCTGGTTGTTCCTCACTGCACTCAACTAAGTGGGAAAAGAAACGGATGAACTCAGGGAGCTTAATTCCCAGAGGAAGCATTGCATAAAATACCTGAAACCTATATTTTTCCTGAAAAGGAAAAAAAACAACTCTCATCTTCTTTAACTTCAGGGCTGGGATTTCTGAAAACCACACTCCGAGTTTCATCCTGCGAGTAACATAACTGTGATATCAATGTGATTCCTAATTTCCCGGAACATCTATTCTAGTGAGAGTATCGATTGGGAAGAAACGGGATCCTGAACCCCAGAACGGTGCCAAATGGCCAGATGCTGGTGGAGCAGCGGACACTGAGCCCTCGCCTCTGCCAAGACCTCTCTGGGAGAAGCAGCAGCCTCCATGGCCCCCTGCAAGCCTATCCTTCCATCTCCTAATGGTCTCCCCTGAGGTAGTAGCCTGGCAAGGCGCCACTGATCCTCCTCCACATATCCTCCATCACCCCATTGGTTTCTACATCCCTAGCTGGAGTCCTCGCAGGCTCCAAAAGGTAAAGCATAAAGTGTGACCCACGATGAGATGTACTGTGCTCCGAGAGAACCAAATGATGGCCTCAGCTTACGCACACAGAAATCCAGGGAAGGCGTGGGGATAGATTTTGAGAACGAGGAATGATGGAGGCGGGGCATCGCTTAGTGGTAGAGCACATGCCTACCACTAAGTTGAGAGGCCGCCTCTGGACTTCTCTAAACTCGCTTCCATTTTCTCCGCCTCCGCAGATGGCCCCACCCACCCACGGCCCCTTCCAGAGCTGACTTTCTCGCTCTTGCGCCCACCTCCTCTTCCTACCCCACATAGCCTCACGGTGTGCAGAGCCACACTGGCCCTCACTGGGTCTGCAGGGGACCACGCAGCAACTGTCCTTGGCAGCGATCGTGCGTACCTGGGCTGCAGGTGAGACCCAAGGCGGCCTCTCCTCACCCCCTCTTCATCTCCCTCCACATGGGCAGCTGGTTCTTCCCTCAGGGAGGAGCAGAGCAGCTCCTCCTGGGAAGGAAATTGTTGTTGTTGTTGTTAGGTGCTGTCGAGCTGTGACCGACTCATAGCGACCCTCATAGAATTTTCAATGGCTGATTGTTTTCAGGATTGCCTTGGGAATGGGTTGTCATGTCCTTCTCCCATTTTTGTGGTGCTGGGAATCAAACTCAGGACCTCAGAGACTGCAGAGTGGCGCTCTACCAACTGAGCTAAATAAAATTAGCATGTGGGAATTAATATGTTGGAAGCCCTGGACCCAATCTCAAGAACCACAGACACCAAAAACTGGGGAGTCCTAGTTGAAGGAAGAAAAATTGGGTCAGATGAAACTTACTAATACGGGCCAAGTAAGCTGAGATTTGGGACATATTGTTGTAGCTACGGGGTCAGAAAGGTGTGTAACAGTTTGTCAGCTGAAACATGGACCCAAAGGCATCCCACAGTAAATAAAGTTGACATTTCAGACTGCCATAGGGTTTGCTAGAGTAAGGGATCCAAATCAAACACTAGAATAATTTCCCCCTAGGATGCTGTGTCCTCCTTTGGGACAAGGATCAAGTTTCTTTGATTGTATATAGGACAGTTGTGGCATGGTGGGTGGAAGTATGGCCTTGTCACCGTCTTTAGAGGGTACTCGTGGTTCGAGGCATTGCATATAGTGCCACATTGACAAGGGGTGGACTGTGGTTGCCTGTTGATTTCACTTAGCTTACATACAATCCTCAGCTACTTAATAAAACAATAATCTGGGTGTTCTCGCGAAGGAGTTTTGGCCACATGATTTTATCTGATATTCATACCTACTTTCTCCCAGTATAAGAAATATAAGAAACATTTTACTCAAAATTCAGCTCACAGCACTTTAATATGGATTTCTACCATAATCCTCTGACACAGATAGATCTTGAGTTATCGCCCTCATATGACAGGTAGATAATGGGAAGGGAAAATGAGTTGCTCACAACAATATGGACCCAGATGTAAAAGACACCCATGTCTATCATTCTGTTCATTCTGCTCAACACTGACTTTAGCTAAACCTGAGGGAAACATGGTGGATCTTTCTCCGTCGATGCCCCTCCCTCAGTCATAGCCCAACACCCTCCCCACCATGGGCAGTTTGCCTTGACAATGAGTATCTTTTTGGACACGTTTCTGTGTAATTCATAGCCTTTACTACCTACTTTTGAGAGAAGGACCTGGCAACCCACTCCTAAAAATCAATCCGCCATTGAAAACCCTATGAACAGCAGAGAAGCACTGACAATAGTGTTTCGCCTGTTGTACACAGGATCGCTATGAGTCGGATATGGACTCAATGGCACCTAACAACAACTACTAACTTCTGTTCGCTACAAAGCCAAGTTGTTGTTGGGGTTTAACTCAGTTGGTAGAGCGCTTGCTCCATACTCTGAGGACCTGGGTTTGATCCCCAGCACTGCAAAAATGGGAAAACAACCACAAAACAATCAGCCATTGAAAACCATCAGAGGGTCGCTATGAGTTAGACCCAACTCAAGGGCACAAAGAAACCAAACGCTTCATCTCCTCAATGCTGACATCCTCTGAGGACGTTTTCTGTACCTGCCTGGCAACACAATGGTAGGAAATAGAGAACATTTATGTGACCAAGGAGCTATGCCTGGGATCAGACTGAAAGTTCTGAGGCTGATTCTGTAAACACACCTACTGCCTAAATCACAGAATTAGAAAGAGCAAGCTGAATGCCGGAAAGAGTAGAAAACAGGCGCCCGGGACAGAGCATCATTGGCTGATTCTAATCTGAGGAAATGCATTGGCGCAGGAAGCAGGTGGTGGCCATGGACCACCCTGAGTGTCCCTTGTCCATACCTAGTTGTTGTTGTTGTTGTTAGGTGCTGTCGAGTTGGTATCCGACTCATAGCGACCCTCATGGGGTTTTCAATGGCTGACTGTTTCGGGATTGTCTTGGGAGTGGATTGCCAGGTCCTTCTCCCATTTTTGCGGTGCTGGGAATTGAACTCGGGACCTCAGAGACTGCAGCGCAGCGCTCTACCAACTGAGCTAAATCCCAGCCCCGCCCATACCTAGGGGCTCCTGTAAATAGGAAGAAACTCACAGCTCCAGCCGGTGGGCTTTCCAGCACCATGGCCAGCACCCCATTCCTTGCGCCCAGGGAGGGGAGCCCTGAAGACTTTCCCAGCCCGTGCACTCACCCGGCCCAGCATGATGGACAGCAGGCGTCCAATGTCTGTTTCCACGAAAGCCAAGAGGAAGGCTGCACAAACACACATGGAATAAAGACTCGGGCCCTGGCCAGTGTCAGCACAGGAGTAGGAGGCCTCAGGAAGGAGAGAAGGAAAAACCAAAGGAGCCCAATAGCTACCCCAGGCTGTACGTAGCCTGAGGCAGACAACGGTGCTTATGCCTCCTGCCTCTGCTGCCTCGGATTACAGATGAAGACGGCTGTGCTGTTTCTCTCAAGCCAGGCATGGTGGCTCTTGCCCCTTGGCACCCATTCCCCCACTGCTTACAGCACAGATTATAGGGCTGGCAGCAAGACACCAAAAACACCTTTCCTCTGAAAGGAGGAAAGTCAAGTCTTTGGGGTCCGAAGGGAGGGGGCTTTTCTTCCAAGCAGAATTCAGAGGGCGCAGTCTCAATGCCAGGGCTGGGATTTAGCTCAGTTGGTAGAGCACTGCGCTGCTGTCTCTGAGGTCCCGAGTTCAATTTCTAGCACCGCAAAAATGGGAGAAGGACCTGGCAATCCACTCCCAAGGCAATCCCAAAACAGTCAGCCATTGAAAACCCTGTGAGGGTCACTATGAGTCGGATACCGACTCGACGGCACCTAACAACAACAACAACAGTCTCAATGCCTTCCAGCGAACCCTGCTGCTGTACCCCCCTGTCCTGTGCTGTGCTGCCCCTCCCTGAGGGAAGAACTAGCTGCCCATGTGGAGGGAGATGAAGAGAGGGGTGAGGAGGGGCCCCCATGTGTCTCACCTGCAGCCCAGGTATGCACGATCACTGCCAAGGACCATCGCTGCTGTGTGGTGCCCTGCAGACCCAGCGAGGGCCAGTGTGGCTCTACATGCTGTTGAGGCTATGTGGGGTAGGAAGAGGAGGGGGGTGCAAGGGGAAAGTCAGCTGTGGGAGGGGCCGTGGGTGGGTGGGGCCGGCTGGGGAGGTGAAGGAAACGGAAGGGAGTTTACAGGAGAGAAGTGCAGAGGCGGCCTCTCTACTGTACCTCACAGGCCGAGGGCCCCTCTGTTCCCACCTCTGAGGGTTACTGAGAATCAAGTGAGGGCAGAGATGGTCCTCCTGGTTATCCTTAGAAAACCAGAACTCGAGGGGCTGGAGCTCAACCCAAGGGCACATCCTTCTCCCATTTGTGCGGTGCTGGAGATCGAACCCAAGTCCTCAGAGTACAGAGCAGGTGCTCTACCACCCGAGCTAAACCCCAACCAACAACAGCTTGGCTTGGTACCAACAGACATGAGTAGTAAAGGCCACTGATTACACAGAAATGTGTCCAAAAGGACAGTCATGGCCACAGCCATGGGTCCCCTGCTCAACTCCATGAGCCCCAGCCCCAGGGAGAGTGGATCAGCTTGAAAGATTTTACGATTATTCTCAGGGCTAGGAGTTGACCCCAGGACTGTGCACACGCTAGGCAAGCACTCTACCATTGATCTGCACCTCCAGCCCCTTTGTCTTTATTTTTGCTTTGAGACAGGATCTTGCTAGGTTGTGCAGGCTGCCTCTAGCCCTGAACCTGTGATCCTCCTGCCTCAGCTTCCTGAGTCACTGGGATTACGGGCTGTGGCATGCATTCATTTTAATTTTTTTATATGAAAAATGCTGAAAAATCACAAAAGTCATTGTTGTTGTTGTTGTTGTTGTTATGTGCCGTCGAGTCGGTATCTGACTCATAGCGACCCTCATAGGGTTTTCAATGGCAGATAGTTTCGGGATTTCCTTGGGAGTAGATTGCCAGGCCCTTCTCCCAGTTTTGTGGTGCTGGGAATTGAACTCGGGACCTCAGAGACTGCAGCGCAGTGCTCTACCAACTGAGCTAAATCCCAGCCCTACAAAAGTCATAATTACCCACAATTCTACCATTCTCTAAGAAAAAATTGTTACAGTTTGTTCAGTTTGGGTCTCCAATAAAAAGATACAACAGATGAAACTGCAGAGAAAGAAATCATCCTCCTGCCTCAGCCTCCTGAGTCACTGGGATTACGGGTCACGGCATGTGTTCATTCTAACATTTTTTATATGAAAAATGCTGAAAAATCACAAAAGTCATAATTACCCACAATTCCACCATTCTCTAAGAAAAAAATTATTACCATTTATTCGATTTGAATCTCCAATAAACAAATACAACAGATGAAAGTGCAGAGAAAGAAATCAAAGCACAGCACGTATGTTTCTAAGAAAGGTCTGGGACTTGAAGCATTTAAAAGGGTAGAGCAAGAGAGATAAACAGAAAAGAAAACAAGAGAGGGAGGAGGGAGAGAGATGGAGAGGGAGAAAGAGGGGACGAGAGGGAGCCTGACAGGGACATTTCAACAAAATATTGTTGCAAGGTTTTGTGCTCCAGGAACCCTCACTGAGCATTTGCACTGCCTTTGTCTCACTCAGTAATAATGAGCAAGGCAGACAAACACCCCTGCCACATTCCAGCGGGCAAAGTAATGCATTAGCATGAACATCATAAACTGGTGGGCTGGGCTTTAGCTCAGTTGGTAGAGCGCCGCTCTGCAGTCCATGAGGTCCTGAGTTCAATTCCCAGCACTGCAAACATGGGAGAAGGAGGTGGCAACCCACTCCAAAGGCAATCCCGAAACAATCTGCCATTGAAAACCCTATGAAGGTCACTATGAGTCGGACTTAACTCGACGGCACCTAACAACAATGGCAATAAACTGGTAAAGTCTAACTTGGAAAGTGATAAGAACTATGGGAAAGATAGAGCCGATTTAGCAGGAAAGGACTAGGGCCAGGGCTGGCACAGGATCAGTAAGGTGGCAGGGCCAGGCCTTGCTGAAAGGGTGACTTTTGAACCATACACAAGGAGGAAAGGGATTAGCCCCACAGGTACCTGAAGAAAATGTTTTGCCGACAGAGAGGAGAGTGCGTGCCAATGCCCTGAGGCAGGAATCCGTGCAGAGACAGTCCCTGGGGTTGGGTGCTTCCTGGCCACTCTGCATGCTATGAGTCAGTTCTGCAGACATCATGGAGTCTGTTCAGCCCCTGGAGTTGTTGAAGTGTTCGTAGTGGACAGAGCCGGAGTGGAGTCCACTGAGGTCCGCTCCATCAGATTGTGTAGAAGACTGAAGGATCTCAGAAAGCCCAGGATGGACAGGACAAAGGAGGATTTCCCAGCCTCCCAGAAGCCCTGGACATCCCCCTTCCTCCCACCTGAGCTCCACGGCAGCTCCCAAATGTGGAAGGAGTGGAATAGCAAAGGCAGAGAAAGCTAGAGGCAGACCCTCTACAGACCCAGGCCGGGGAGGGTGGCAGATTTCCCTTAAAGTCACAGGCAGAGGGATGAATGTCTTGGTAGGAACGGTGCAACTTCTGAATCAGGGCAGCTGGCTGGGGAAATGACTGTAGCCTCGTGTGTGACCTGAACTTGTTGTTGTTGTTGTTAGGTGCCGTTGTGTCAGTATCCGACTCATAGCGACCCTCATAGGGTTTTCCATGGCTGACTGCTTTGGGATTGCCTTGGGAGTGGATTGCCAAGTCCTTCTCCCATTTTGCGGTGCTGGGAATTGAACTCGGGACCTCAGAGACTGCAGTGCAGCACTCTACCAACTGAGCTAAATCCCAGCCCTATGACCTGAACTAGCAGGGAAGAAACCCATGGGCCCCTTGGGAATTTTGTTCAGGGCCAGGCTGTTGAGAAAGAGGGGGAGACTCGAGAGGGGAACGCAGGCAGCCACACGGACAGCCAGTGCACCATCCCCGCCCCGCAGAAGTGCGTCTTTGGCTATCACCCCAAAGCATTTTGGTTCTGCGGGAGAAGCCACAGAACGCACACCAACCTCAGCAAATGTCACTGGATAGTGCAGTGAAGGCTGGATGGTCCTCACAGGGCGGGGGGAAGGAGCCAGAACGTCTCCCAGTCTCCTGCTTTTTCCTTTGCAGATCATCAGTAAATAGCTCTGAAATTTTGCTTTACAACATGATATCAATTTGGCACCCGATCCCATCAGATCTCGAAAGCTAAGCAGGGTCGGGCCTGGTTAGTACCTGGATGGGAGACCGCCTGGGAACACCAGAAGCTGTAGGCTTGGGAGAAGGACCTGGCAACCCCCTCCCAAAAATCAATCTGCCATTGAAAACCCTATGAACAGCAGAGAAGCACTGACAATAGTGTTTCGCCTGTTGTACAGAGAGTTGCTATGAGTCGGATACCGCCTCGAAGGCACCTAACAACAACAACAACAACAATCAATTCTTTGCCCTAAGCGGCGTGACGTCAGTATGCATGGTATCTCGACATTTGGGATCCAATCTTGCAAGGTGAGCAGCGGTGGGTTTTACGCTGTCTAGAATAAGAACTCATCCCCACGTGGAAAATGTCCTGCACCCTACCCTCAACTGAAAGAAAATGCTCAACCTCCATTCTCCAGCTGAAGGAAATGCTCCGAGTCAAGCATTTCTGACAGACTGATCGGATTTCAGTAATAGAGCTACGTGTGGGAGCAGAGCGGACCCCCGTCATGTCGCTGTGGAAAGGCCCCCACAGAAAGGCAGGCCGTGGTTGGCCGGCCGATGCTCCGCCTTCTCCCCAAACACTTCCAGGTGAAAGTGGGCGCACTGAGTTTGAAGGTGGAAGCATTGGGGAGCTCTCTGTCCACTACAAACACTTCAGCAACCCCAGGGGTTGAACAGACCCCATGATGTCTGCAGAGCTGATCATAGCATGCAGAGCGGCCAGGAAGCACCCAACCCCAGGGACTGTCTCTGGGTGTCTCTGCCTCAGGGCCTTGGCACGTACTCTCTTCTCTGCCGGCAAAACATTTTCTTCAGGTTCCTGTGGCTTCATCTTTTCTCCCCAGAGCGAAATAAAACCTGCTGCATTTCGGGCACAAAACCCTAGTCTTCCAGAACCTCTGGCCAGCACCTCCGTGCCTTTGCCCATGGGGATGATCCAGAACACGCCGGCTTCCTGCCCCCTCCCCTGGGGCTGGACTTAGTGTCTCTACTTTCTCTTTCCCCCTCCCACACAGTACCTGGTCAGACCCCACACCAGCAGCCGGACAGGCTATCTGGGGTGGAGCCCGCAGGCTGAGCAGGCGTCTACCTCGAAATCTGTTTCTCAAACAATGAGCACTTGCTGAGGTCAGCAGCAACAAGAGCTTCAAAACTCCTTACGCTTTTTATTTTACTTTATTATTTTTTTGCGGTACTGGGGGTTGAACCCAGGGCCTCGCGCTTGCATGCTCTGCAAGTGCTGGACCACTGAGCTGGGACCACCCAGCCCATGTTTTTTGACTTTTTGAGACAGGGTCTCGCTAAGTTACTCAGACTGCCTCTGGTCTCGAACTTGCGATCCTCCTGCCTCCGCCTCCCGAGCCGCTGGGATGACAGGCGCGAGCCACCACACCCAGCCCAAAACTCCTTCCCCTTTTCCATTCAGCGACGGCATGCTAGAAGAATGAAGCTTCAGATTCTGAGCACATTGCAAAGGAGCGAGAACGCCGCTTAATTATTATATGTTTTAATAATGGAAAGCTTGGGTATAATTTAAATATACAACGGTGCGGTAGGTGTTTAATAAACTGAGATTCCTCAGTTCTATGGGGCTATTACACAGCTGTAAAATGATGGTGATAATTTTTGCCATCCTTTCATCTCTTAATATTTTATTGTATTTTCTTCCCATTACGTCTGCCTCCTTTTTGAAAAAAAGTAAATATAACATTAACTGTAATTAACAGCAGTTACTTCGTCTACTTTTTCTGTGTTTTCCTTATTTTTACGATCAACATGAATTTCTATAATGGGGAAATAAACATTTTTTTCTAAGGAGTTAGAACCCATCTAGGGCATCCCCACAGCACTCTGCACTAAAGACTGAAGAAGAGTTAGTTTGGTCAAGCGTCAGGCCGGTGGTGACCCAATCGGGCTGCCCTGGTCTGTGAGTTTGTTGTTGTGTTGTTAGGTTGTTGTTGTTGTTGTTGTTAGGTGCCGTCGAGTCGGCATCCAACTCATAGCGACCCTCATAGGGTTTTCAATGGCTGACTGTTTCGGGATTGCCTTGGGAGTGGATTGCCAGGTCCTTCTCCCATTTTTGCGGTGCTGGGAATTGAACTCAGGACCTCAGAGACTGCAGCACAGTGCTCTACCCACTGAGCCAAATCCCAGCCCCGGTCTGTGAGTTTAGCATTTTATTTGTATTTCCTCAAAACCTCCATTCACGCTCAATCACATATTCACACAAAATACCCCCGATGCCTCCTGGACACGCTCCCTCCTGTGTCTAATCTCTGTATCCTTGGGAAGACAAAGGAGATAAAAGCCCAGAGCAGGAGGCACAAGCTGGCCTAAGCTTCTCCTCGCTGTCAAGGTCCGAGAGAAGCGAGAGGGAGGAGCAATGGCAGGCACCCAGTTGCAGGAAAAGTGGCCACAGGCTCTGCGCTCGGCCCTGGACAGTGTTCTGAGCTGGAAATTATCTACATCAGTAGCCTGCTGGCTCCCTCCGGTCACCTCAGTCCCTGCACCTACTGCCTCCAGCCCTGTGGACCCAACTCTTGGTAGCAGAGGAAATTTCTTAATCCTAACAAGGTCGTGTGGCTGCCTCTTTTCTCCCCAGAGTGAAATAGAACCTGCTGCATTTAGGAGTTTGTGGGTAACAAGCCGGTTGTTGTTGTTGTTAGGTGCCACTGAGTCGTGTCCAACTCACAGCCACCCTCACGGGGTTTTCAATGGTTGACTGTTTGGGGATTGCCTTGGGAGTGGGTTGCCAGGTCCTTTTCCCATTTTGTGGTGCTGGGAATTGAACTCGGGACCTCAGAGACTGCAGAGCAGTGCTCTACCAACTGAGCTAAATCCCAGCCCAAGAAGCCAGTAGGGCCATGAAAGCTATTGCATATCTCATACAGCGCTGCCTGTGCCTGCGCCTGCGCCCACCTCCTGAGGCTGCCTACCCGGGGCCGGGGCTTATGGGCCCTTCCTCTGGCCCAGGCCCAGTGGCTCTGCCTCCCACCAGATCTCCCCAGATCAGCCTATCAGTGCGCCTAGATTGTCACCAAGGTCTTGGTTCCAAAGTCTCAGTCATAGAACAGCCGTTTCAAGCTGGGCCAGGAAGGTCACCTGGCTGTCCCCAGACTGAGCGCCACACTGCACTTTCATCAGCGCATCCCCCATGTCCGAAATGCCCTAGTTTATTCAGAGGTTTCTCCCTGAACATTATGCAGATGACACAACTCTGCTTGCTGAAAGCGAAGAGGATTTAAAACATTTACTGATGAAGATCAAAGATCATAGCCTTCAATATGGGTGGCAACTAAACATCAACAAAACAAAAATCCTTACAACTGGGTCAGTACACAACTTCACAATAAATGGAGAAAAGATTGAGGTTGTCCAAGATTTTGCTTGGCTTGGCTCTATAGTCAACACCCATGGAAGCAGCAGTAAAGAAATCAAAAGACACATTGCTCTAGGAAAAGCTGTGGCAAAAGATCTCCTTAGAGTATTGAAAAGCAAAGATGACACATTGAAGACGAAGGTGCGTCTGACTCATGCCATGGTATTTTCAGTGGCATCATATGGTTGTGAAAGCTGGACATTGAGCAAGGGAGACAGGAGAAGAATTGATGCTTTTGAATTATGGTGCTGGAGATGACTATTGAATATACCATGGACTGCCAAAAGAACCAACAGATCTATCCTAGAAGAAGTGCAACCAGAGTACTCCTTGGAAGCAAGAATGGCCAGACTGCATCTTACATATTTCGGACATGTAGTCAGGAGAGATCATCCCTGGAGAAGGACATCATGTTTGGAAGAGTGGCAGGTCAACGCAAAAGAGGAAAACCCTCCACCAGATGGATTGACACAGTGTTTGCAACAATGGGCTTAAACATAAATAAGATGGTTTGCCTGGCACAGAATCGGCAAGTGTTTCGATTTGCTGTACATAGGGTCGCTATGAGTCGAATTTGACTCGACAGCACCTAACAACAACAACAACAACAACAACAACCCTGAACATTGAGTTCTGGGAGGGGGACCCCTTGCTCCTGACCACATCCTGGAGTGTGGCTGGTGGACCCAGACGTACGCTCCAGCTGAGGGGTGACCTTCAGCAGCCGAACTTGCCAGGCCCCAAGGCCTCGCTGGTGGCCCTCAGCCCCTCCTCCGGTCTCACCTGCCCCGTGCCTCTCCTGGTCTCCACTGGGCACGTCTGAGAGGGGATGGCTGTCTGCCCGCTTCTGTCTGCAAATCGTGGTACCTTTGTCCAGAAATAGCACAGCTCATATAAGCAGATGAGATCAGAAAGCCTCTTCCTGGGCCAGAAGCAGAAGTCCCTGTCACTGTGGCGGTGAGGCACAGAGTTGAAGCCCTGACGGAGCCCCCTGCCCCCCTCTTCTGGGGACTTTCCATTCAAGCCACAAGGGCGTCTCTATTTTTAGTCTGTTTCCTAAAGAATCCTGGCAGAGTTATTTTTACCCAACCACCTGGCTGGAGCTTAAGGCTCATCGACCACATGCGGACGGCAGCCCGTGCGGGAGGGGGCGCACACCCCACCTTTGCTGTGGGCTCACCTTTCACACACAGGCTCGGGACCAGAGGTCCCTGGGTGCCCATCTCTGTTCTCTCTGTGTCCACGGAGGAAAAGTGCCTGGTGGTCACCTCCCCCACTGATGGTGGCCACAAGGTCTGCAGGGATTGGGGAGGTGAGGGGACAGAGGGCAAAGTGCACAAAGCTTTGTTCCCAGCCCTGCCTACCTGGGGCCAAGGGCCTACAACCCTCTTAGACAGGCTGCCTGAGTTCTGGAAGATGCACTAACTTGCCTACTAGCAACACGTTAGACTTATTGTCAAATTCTGGTTCTGACGCAAACAGTCTGAAACTCTAGGCAAGTTACTAAGGTGCTTTGGTTTTCTCTTCTGCCAAGAAGAACCTGTATATAGTTCACAAGCTACTGTTGTTGTTGTTGTTGTTGTTGTTGTTGTTGTTAGGTGCCATCAAGTTGGTGTTTGACTCATAGCGACCCTGTGTACAACAAGCAAACCACTATTGTTAGTGCTTCTCTGCTGTTCATAGGGTTTTCAATGACAGATTGTTTTCTGGGAGTGGGTTGCCAGGTCCTTCACCCAAGCCTACAGCACCTGGTGTTCCCAGGCAGTCTCCCATCCGAGTACTAACCAGGCTCAACCCTGCTTAGTTTCTGAGATCTGACCAGATCAGAGGCCACGGTGGGACGGCTGCAGGGACATGGTACCATTAGAAGAGTTTAAACTCATGCCAAGTCCCTAGGATAATTTTGGGGATGGTGAAGGTGCTCACTAAATCCTTGGCATCTTCTGTGGGCCGGGGATGGGAACTCGAGGCCCCCAGCCCCTGCACTTCTGTTGCCGTTCAGGAGCTGAGGCTGGATCATCTCCCCTTCCTTCTGCCCCTCGTTCCCAAAAACATGCGGACGGACAAAGCTAATGTGACAGAGGCCGTCACCACTGCCCTGGCACAGATGCATTTTTTACCCCAAGTCTGGGAGACATAAGGGTGTCAGGAAGGTCCCCCAGGCCCACAAAGAGGCTGGGAGATCTGCCCAGGGAAGTTTAGGATTGGCTACAACCACCTGTGGGTGCTGGCATTTAGCTCAGTTGGGAGAGCGCTGCTCTGCAGTCTCTGAGGTCCCGAGTTCGATTCCCAGCACCGCAAAATGGGAGAAGGACATGGCAACCCACTCCCATGGCAATCCCGAAACAGTCAGCCATTGAAAACCCTATGAGGGTTGCTATGAGTCGGACACGACTCGAGGGCACCTAACAACCACCACCACCACCACCTGTGAAGTTAAGATCACACCGTCCTGAGCAGCCCCCTTTTCCCTCTCCACCTCTCCCCTTGCCTCCCCCCATCTCCCCGTTTCTCACTAAACCGTGACTGTCTCATCCTTTTACACAGGGCTGCTCAGAGTCCATCAGCCAGCCACATCTCCCTTTTCCTTGCCCCTGTTCCTATTGCCAGCACCAGGCAGCCCAAGAAATGCCTAAGCACAGGGCTCCTTGGCGGGAGGGCTGGCAAGCCAAGTGGAGTGTGCTGGGCTGCAAGCACTGTGCCTCCCGCTGCCCCTGGAGAGGGAGGGAGGAGGATGGGAGGCTGTCAGGAGAGAGAGCAGGGAGCTGCAGAGAGCCAGGAAGAGAGGGAGGAAGCAATGCAGTGAGAAGAGCAGGAGGCAAAAAGTGGAGCAAGAGGCTGTAGCTAGGTGGTGCTCCCCTGCCTATAGCTCGGTGGTGCTCCCCTGCCTAAAGGCTCTGCAGCCTGCAGAGGCAGAGATGCAGCCGCCTGTAACCCGCAAGGTCGAGTTGCAGTAGGGGCACACGCTGAAAGCAGCGATCGGCTAATGTGGTGGGATACTCATTTAAAATTCAGGCATAACCCAAACCGGACATTGTAAAACGCAAAGAATTCACCCAAGGAAAGGTCAAACTTCCCCTTTTCTCAATGGTAGATCTAGCATCGTAGATACCTAAATTGCACTTCGGTAGGATTTTTTTCATTGGAAAACTGAAAATAATGTCCTGCAGATTGCTTTTCTCTTAATGGCAGGCTCTCTTCACACAGGAAGGGGGAAGACATGTCCCACTCCTATTCTGTTGAGAAAGAAGGGGAGCCAGGAGCTTAGGGAAACTGCCTTCATAGCAGGCTGTGGGCTCACGGGGCGCTAAGGAGGAGGAGCCTCAGCCTCCCTGAGCTGCCTGCACCCCTCCCCGCCCTCCACCAGCTCCGGTTTCACCTCCCCATATACCCTGTGCTCCCATCCGCCGCTTCTCCCCTTGCGGGAAGGTCAAGGTTGTCAGGCTTGCCCTATTCCTCTTTCCCTCAGATGCCACCAACCCTGACGTCTCAGTGAGCGTTCCTGAGTCAGTCCTTCCTGCCCTACCCCCTCTGCACTCTCTGCCCCTCTCCCACATGCTTCCATGTGTCCCCAGCAAGGGCTCCTGGGGTCACTTCCAGGCCACAGCCAGGAGGGATGAGGGATTCCAAGTTTCTCCAAGGCCCAGCGGCTCCACAGACCCTCAGAGCCTTGGGGACGAATCTCTAATGTGAAATCCAAAGGCTCAGATAGTTTTAAAGAAGTGTCCCCTTAAGCTGGGTGCAGTGGTGCACGACTGTAATCCCAGAGGCTCCGGAGGCACAGATCGCAAGTTCAAGACCAGAGGCAGTCTACATAATTTAGCGAGACCCTATCTCAAAAAAGTAAAAAAAAAAGTAGGCTGAGGGGGCAGCTCAGTGGTCCAGCACTTGGCAGAGCATGCAAGCGCGAGGCCCTGGGTTCAACCCATAGTACCACAAAAAAAAAAAAAAGGTCCCCTTGAAGCTACAAGAAAAATAATGTTCGTCAAGGCAACAATTGAAGATGATTTACAGGAAACAGGATTCCTCAATTCTACCTTCATGCTTTTTTTAAGTTGTGATTTTTATTAGGATAGTAAAGTTTTGCATCACTTTATTTAAATGGATGACAATACTGGTCAGGACCTGGCTGGATTCAGGAGGTCTCCTCAAACAGGACTGGGGAGAGAATGGGTGGTAGGGCTATGCACAGACACCGGGCAAGGCTGCGGAGCACCCAAGGACCACAGTGGGAGGTTGCCGTTCCTAGGCCCAGGGGAAGAAGAGGAAACAGTGCCTCCCGGAAGGAGGTAGGCGAGGGGCAGAGGCCCCCCAGTGGAGCTGAGGTTGTGGTGGGACACGTCAGTGTGAGGAAGACTGGGAGTCAAACGTGGGAGCAGGAGCCAGACATGGTAGGCATCATGAGCACACACCCATCAATCATTCCCTCCACGCCTCCTCCCTCCCCAGCTCTGTGTCTGAGCCAACCAGTGTGCCCTGGGGACAGGAATGCGTAGTAAGACAGCTTTGTAACCCAGCCCCACCACACACCCACGGAGAAGACAGAGAAGGCAAACACACAAATGAGGGCGGCAGCGATGAAGAATAATCAGCAAATGCATATTCTAGAAAGTATGATTGACAAGAAAAGCGGCTAACCTGCTTCTTATTCTGTCTCTCGATCGATCTGTCATCTTCTCAAAAGCCTAAGCACTAGCCGGGCGCCGTGGCACACACCTGTAATCCCAGCGGTTTAGGAGGCAGAGGCGGGAGGATCGCAAGTTCGAGACCAGAGGCAGTCTGCGTAACTTAGCGAGACCCTGTCCCAAAAAAAGTAAACAGAAAATGGGCTAGGGGTGCAGCTCAGTGGCCCAGCACTTGAAGAGGATGCAAGTGCGAAGCCCTGGGTTCAACCCCCAGGACCAGGAAAAAAAAAACCTAAGCACTCAGGCACACAGGTTAACGGAGAATGTCAGGTGATCCCATGTCTGCCTAATGGGAGGTGACACTGGGACAAAGTACACAGGGTCAAACACCGACTAAAGGGTAAATGAGAAGCAGGATGATAGACAGACAGGGATCGGAAATGGGGGAAGAGAGAAACACGTGGTGGCAGAGCAGAGTGTAACAAACAAGAGCCTTGTGTCAAAGCTTTTCACTTAAGTTTGCCTGGAAAAGCCCTCAGTTCACACCAGATCTCTTTTTTAATGCCCTTCTAAGAAGAAAAACTCCCATGTATCTGTTAATTTGTCATGCTGTGGGGGCTTCTGTGTTGCTGTGATGCTGAAAGGTTTCCCACCAGCATCTCAGATCCCAGCACAGCCACCTCTGGTGGACAGGTTTCAGCTGAGCTTCCAGCCTAAGACAGATCAGGGAGAAGGACCCAGCAGCCCACCCCCAAAACAATTAGCCATTGAGAACCCTAAGAATAGCGCAGAAGCACTGTCTGATATAGTGCCCCTCAGGCTGGAGAACATTCAAGAAATAACTGGGTAAGAGTTGCCTCCTCGAAGCAGTGATTACTTTAATGATGAGAACGTAGTTAAGCCCTTGGGACCTCCTTTTCCTGATATGGCACGACTCAAAATGAGAAGAAACATAATGGCTGAAGAAATGGTCATAATGGTCTAAACATAAAATGATCATGTGCATAGCACAGTGTTTTGTTCTGCTGTACATAGGGTCGCTATGAGTCACACCTGACTTGACAGCACCTAAGAACAACTAACAAGAAGAACAAAAAACAAATTGTATTTGTATTAAATATTTGAATGCAACAGAACCATTTTTGCTAATAAATGTTTAAATCAATGCAGCATTTTTGAGGGGCTCTAACTCATTCCCTAGAAGGAATGTAGCATTAGAATGCTTGTTGTATTATGGTGGTGGTTAGGTGCTGCTGAGTCAGGTCCGGCATAGTGAACCCATGTATAGCAGATTGAAACACTTCCTGATTCTATGCCAGGCACATGATCTTTTTTATGTTTAAGCCCATTGTTGCAGGCACTGTGTCAATCCACCTGGTGGAGTGTTTTCCTTTTTTTTTTTTTTTTTTTGTTGACCCGCCACTCTTCCAAACATGATGTCCTTCTCCAGGGACTGGGCCCCCCTGACTACATGTCCAAAAGACGTCAGACACAGTCTAGCCACCCTTGCTTCCACAGAGCACTCTGGTTGCACTTCTTCTAGGACAAGTCTGTTGGTTCTTTTGGCAGTCCATGATGTATTCAGTAGTCATCTCCAGCACCACAATTCAAAAGCCTCATTTCTTCTCCTGTCTCCCTTGTTCAATGCAGCTTTCACAACCATATTATGCAACTGAAAATACCATGGCATGAATCAGGCATACCTTCGCCTTCAATGTAAAATCTTCACTTTTCAATACTTTAAAGAGATCTTTTGCCACAGCTTTCCCACTGCAATATGATGTGTCTTTTGACTTGTTGACTCCTCTTTCCGTGGGTGTTGATTGTAGAACCAAGTAAAGCAAAATCATGGACAACCTCAATCTTTTATCCATTTATTGTGAAGTTGCATACTGACCCAATTATAAGGATTTTTGTTTAGTTGATGTTTAGTCGCAATCCATACTGAAGGCTGTGTTCATCGATCTTCATAAGTAAATGTTTCAAATCCTCTTCACTTTCAGCAAGCAGAGTTGTGTCATCTGCATAACACAGGTTGTTAATGAGCCTGCTTCCAATTCTAATGCCACTTTCTTCTTCATAAATCAAGATTCTTGGATTATTTGCTCAGCATAGAAATTGAAGAGATATGGTGAAAGAATACAACCCTGGCACACACTTTTCTCAACTTTAAACCAGGCAGTGTTTCCTTGTTCTGTTCGAACAACTGCCTCCTGGTTCATGTACAGATTCCTCATGAGCACAATTAGGTGCTCTGGTATTCCCATTCTTCAAAGTGTTATCCATAATTTGCTATGATCCACACAGTCAGATGACTTTGCATAGTCAGTAAAACACAGGCATCTTTCTGATATTCTCTGCTTTTGGCTAATATCCACCTGACATCAGCAATGATGTCCCTGATTTACTCCCCTCTTCTGAATCCGGCTTGATTTTCCTGCATTTTCCTGTCTATATATTGCTGCAATAGGTTTTGAATGATCTTTAGTAAAATTTTGCTTGCATGTGATATTAATGATATTGTTCAATAATTTCCACATTCAGTTGGGTCCCATTTTTTGGGAATAGGCAAAAATATGGATCTTTTCCAGTCAATTGGCCAGGTAGCTGTTTTTTCATATCTGTTGGCATAAACATGTTAACACCTCCAGTGCTGCATCTGTTTGTTGAAACATCTCTATTGATATCCCATCAATTCCTGGACCTTGTGTTTTGCCAATTCCTTCAAGGCAGCTTCTATTTCATCCTTCAATACCATTGTTTCCTCTTCATATGCAACTTCTTGAAATGGTTCATCATCCACAAATTCTTTTTTGTATAATGACTCTGTCTATTCCTTCTATCTTCTTTTGATGTTTCCTGCATCATTTAATATTTTCCCTGTAGAATCTTTCACTATTGCCACCCAACACTTGAATTTATTCTTCACTTCCTTAAGCTTGAGAAACACAGAGTGTGCTCTTCCCTTTTGGATTTCTACCTCCAGCTCTTTGCACATGTCATTATAATATTTGTTTTTGTCTTCTCAAGTTGCTTTTTGAAATCTTCTGTTTAGCTCCTTAACTTCATCATGTCTTCCTTTTACTTTAACTGCTTGACATTCAAGGGCAAGTTCCAGGGTCTCTTTTGACATGTGATTTGGTCTTTTCTTTTTTTCCTGTCTTTTTAATAACCTTTTGCTTTCCTCATGAATGATATCTTTGATGTCATGCCACAACTTGTCTAGTCTTCTATCATTTGTATCTAATGCATTAAGCCCATTCTTGAGGTGGTCTCTGAACTCAGGTGGGATATACTCAGAGTCATACTGTGGCTCTCATACACTTGTTCTAACTTTCTTCAGTTTCAGTTTGAATTTGCATATGAGAAGTTGATGGTCTGATCCACAGTCAGCACCTGGTCTTGTTTTGACATTTTGTACAGAGCTTTTCCATCGTCTCTTTCCACATATGTAGTCAATTTGATTTCTGTATGTTCCATCTGGTGAAGTCCATGTGTATAGTCACCATTTATGTTGTTGAAAAAAAGTATTTGCTGTGAAATGTCATTGGTCTGACAAAATTCTATCATGCAATCTCCAGCATCATTTCTGTCACAAAGAACATATTTTCCTACTACTGAGCCTTCTTCTTTGTTTCCAATTCTTGCATTCCAGTCACCAGTAATTATCAGTACATCCTGATTGTGTGTTTGATCTATTTCAGATTGCAGAAGCTGATAGAAGTCTTCCCTTTCTTCACTTGTGGCCTTAGTGGTGGGTGCATAAATTTAAAGAACAGTCATATTAACTGGACTTCCTTGTAGATGTATGGATATTATTCTATCACTGACAGAACTGTATTTCATGACAGATCATGAGATGTCTTTTTTGGTGATGAACGCAACCCCATTTATCTTTAGTTTGTCATTCCCAGCATAGTAGACTGTATGATTGTCTGACTCAAAATGGCCCATGCTGGTCCACTTCAGTTCACTGATACCTAGAATGTCAATGTTTATGCACTCCATTTCTTTTTTTAACGGTTTCTAATTTTCCTAGATTCATACTATATACATTCCTCATTCCAGTTATTAATGGATGTTTACAGTTGTTTCTACTCATTTTGAGTTGTGCCACAACAGCAAATGGAAGTCCCTGTGGCTTTAGTCCATATCCATCCTCAAGGCAGACTCTACTTTGAGGAGGCAACACTTCCCCAGTCATCTTTTGAGTGCCTTCCAACCTGGGGGGCTCATTTTCTGGCACCGTATCTGACAGTGTTTTTTTGCTCTTCATAGGGTTTTCAATGGCTATTTGTTTCAGGAGTGGGTCACTAGGTCCTACTCCCTTAGTCTGTCTTAGTCTGGAAGCTCAGCTGAAGCCTGTCCACCATGGGTGACCCTGCTGGCATCTGAGATACTGGTGGCATAGCTTTCAGCCTCATAGCAACACATAAGCCCCCACAGTACAGCAAATTGATAAACGTGTGGAGGGTCAGAGCGCTTAGTTAGGTTAAATTCCTACTAGAAAGGTAGCTGCAGAATTCTAACCTAGTGTTTCATCTCCCTGGGAAATGAGCTGCACTTTGCACCAAATCTTTATATAGTCTCTGCTCCTTCGGAATCACACACTCCTGGTGGTGTTTTATTCTCTGTGCTCTCCTAGCAGAATGTAAGCCCCACAACAGTGGAGATGTCTGCCTCTCTTGTTCCTTACTGTATTCTTACACCTGGAACAGTGCCTGGCACATAGATTCAGTGAATGAAAAATGAATATATGGTAGGTAAGACTTCCAGGGGCTGGGATTTAGTTCAGTTTGTAAGAGTGCCGCTCTGCAGTCTCTGAGGTCCCAAGTTCCATTCCTAGCACCACAAAAATGAAAGAAGGATGTGGCAATCCACTCCCAAGGCAATCCTCAAAACAACCAGCCATTGAAAACCCTATAAGGGTCGCTATGAGTCAATGACTCGACGGCACCTAACAACAACAACAACAAGAGGACTTCCAGGTCTCCATAGACACATTGTTTAGAATACATGTTATATGTGTTGGGTCCATTTCACAGACCCTCAGTGTTGACTGCCCCATAATCCTGTCTGTTTTTTCACTCAACACATAGTAATTGTACAGCTTAATCAAATCTAATCAAGGCAATTAATATATCCATCACCACAAACATTTAGCCTTTGTCTTGGGAGCATTCAAAAACTGTTTTGAAATATCCAGGAAATTGTTGTTAACTATAGTCAATGTAATGTGCTATAGAACACTAGAATGTATTCTTCCTATCTAACTATATCTTCTCTCCACCTCCCACTACCATGCCCAGCTCTGGTGAGCCCGGGTCTACTCTTTTCTTCTATGAGATCAACTCTTTTGTCTTCCATATATAAATGACAGCGTGTGGTATTTATCTTTCTGTGCCTGGCTTATTTTGCTTAACATAATATCCTTCCCACTTACCATGTTGCAACAAATGACAGGATTTCATTCTTTTTATGGCCAAATATTCCACTGTGTTGTTGTTATTAGCTGCCCTAGAGTTGGGTCCGGCTAGGATTTAGCTCAGTTGGTAGAGCACTGTGCTACAATCTCTGAGGTCCCGAGTTCAATTCCCAGCATCGCAAAAATGGGAGAAGGACCTGGCAATCCACTCCCAAGGCAATCCCGAAACAGCCACTGAAAACCCTATGAGGGTTTCTATGAGTCGGATACTGACTTGACAGCACCTAACAACAACAACAAGAGTTCGGTCCAACTCATAGTGACCCTAGGTACAACAGAATGAAACACTCCCCAACACTGTGCCACGCCCAGTACTACTGTCAGGGCTTCTCGCTATTCATAGGGTTTTCAATGGCTGATTATTTCAGGAGTGGGCTGCCAGGTCCTTTTCCCATTTTTGCTGTGCTGGGGATCGAACCTAGGGCCCCAGAGAGTGCAGATCAGCACACTACCAACTGGGCTTACCCCTAGCCCATTCCATCGTGAGTATACACATTTTCTTTTGTTTTAACATTTTTTTTTGAGACAAGGTCTCACTATACAGCCCAGGATGCCCCCGAATTTACAGTTCTCCTGTCCCAGCCTCCCAAGGGCTGGGATAACAGGTGCACCCCGCCTGCCTCACCATATTGTCCACTCATCCATCGGTGGACACCTAAGCTGATTCCTTATCCTGGCTGTTGTGAACGGTGCTGCAGTAAGCCTGGAAGTGCAGACATCTGTTCAATATGCCGATTTCCTTTCCCGTGGCTATATGCCCAGTAGTGGGATTGCTGGATCACATGTCTTTTGATTAATGTTACCAGAAACCCCTCTCCTCCCCATCCCACAAATTTGACCTTAACTGGTCGTCAGACCCAAGGCACACATAGAGAACTAACAGAATCAGGCAGTCCCAGCTTTCTGTGAATGAGGCTCCCCCACCCCACCTTCACCACTAGACTGAGGACAAATTCCAGCTTCCTATTCCCTTACATGGGCTGGGATTTAGCTCAGTGGGTAGAGTGCTGCGCTGCAGTCTCTGAGGTCCCGAGTTCAATTCCCAGCACCGCAAAAATGGGAGAAGGGCCTGGCAATCCACTCCCAAGGCAATCCCGAAATAGTCAGCCATTGAAAACCCTATGAGGGTCGCTATGAGTCAGATACCGACTCGACGGCACCTAACAACAACAATATTCCCTTACATGCACACTGCTTAGATTATTTAATAAAGTCAATATCACAAATATTTTGAGATTTTAAAAAAACATGCATTCAACAGTTACTGAGCATCTGCTACGTGCATAGCTCCCTGTCCCCTGCTGCCGTTGACAGAGGGAAAAGCCAGGTAAAAATGTTATTCTAAGACCGTCGTCGGCTGAACACAGCAATAAAGGTCATCACGAATGTGCAAACAGATTTCCTCAAGTTCTATTCCAAGCTCCCGCAGCCCCCATATGCACACAATGAGGCAGATTTTTACCTTTCTCCTTTGCAATTTGCCTAATGTATTTTACATCAATATGTCAACACGAAGATAATAAGACACACCAATATGTTCCTTTGCAAATATAATTATGTGATCTTGTGGCAGACAAATAAACTCCTTGCTCATGCAAAGCTTGTTTTTGAAATGTTTTTCCTCTTTTTCTCCCTGGAGCAGGCTTACAAATAAATATTGAGTGTGCCAGGAAGTTGCTCAATTATTCATGGACTAAACTTTTTAAGCACAGATGGGAAAGACAGTCTCCTTGAATTTACCTACTTTGCCTGAAAGCAATGTGCTATTCATCCGTAGGGACGAGACTTCTCCATATTCCTTCTACTTACCTGTCAGTAGTTTTGTTTCTGAGGAAAGAACCTCAGAATGTATTTTAAACCTCTTCATTTTGCCAATTAGCACCTGTCTTCCTTGAGCCCAGATACAAAGGATTCTGCTCCATCAATTGTTGGAGCTGGGGTCCATGAGTTTATAGCCATCAATCATTCTCTCCACAAGTCGTGTGGTATGAGGCACAATGGGGAAAGGGTAATGGCCCCCAAAGCTGAGAGGCCCAATATCCTGCCAAGCACGGTCAGGTATTACATATGTGACCCTGGCCATCCCTTCACCCCTCACAGGCTCAATGGTCTCATCTTGCAACTAAGACTTTTGAGAAGTCGTCTTTGTTCTATCTGGCCATGTCACCCCAGCATCCCATGTCATCCGATCTCAAAGGCTAAACAGGGTTCAGTCTGGTAAGTCCTTGGATGGGAGACCACCTGGGAATACTGGGTGCTGGAGGCTTGGGAAAAGGTTCTGGAAGCCCACTCCTGAAACAATCATGTCTGTGTCAACCCAGAGAGGGAAAGAAAACAAAGTTCCCACCATTGTTTGGCAAACAAAAGGGAAGGGGAAGTATGAGCGTGATAGAGCCATCTGTGGCATTCAGCTCTCGAGTCCAGCACCCTTGTGCTAAATGCCACATGCACCTGACCATGTGGCAGGTCTTCTCCCCCAAACAGAGGGGTGCACACCTGTCTTTTCCTTTCCTCCCTGAATCTCCAGAAGGATCTAGGATCAGGCACTACGGAGTGCTGTTGAAGCCATGATCCATCTGATTCACACCAAGGGAGTTCTACTACTGATCATTTAAAAAGCAGTGTATGAATAAGAGAAAAATTCATTAAAAAGGAATTTCTAATTTTACCATCAAGCCTCCAAGGTGATTAAAGATAATCTACATTCTGGTCTCTAGCAATATCGAATATTCTTGAATCTAGTCCATGCCCTTTGGCAGTTTCAGGGGACTACAAAATCAGAAGCAGGTTAGAATGGCCCAAGGATTGGATTTGTGGTGGAGTGCTCTCTTGTGCAAATCCACTCTGCATGAGGTTCTGATCTGCGTGATTTCAAAGCCCTCTAAAATGGCTAAAGGAGGGCGGGTTAGATTCAAGGACATGTGGTACTTCCAGTGGCCCCTTGGATCCCCAAACTGTTCCTCATTCTTTCCCCTTGAAACTGTTCTCTTTAATTCCGCTCCCATTTCTTGAGACAAAAATAATACTTCTCCCAGGCAATTCATTCCTTGCCATCCCCAGTCTTTATCTGCCCTGCCCTTTCTCCCTCCCAGTTCTTCATCCTGAACAAAACTTTCTCAGTGTCTCCTCTCCCTCCTCCTCTTCCTCTTCCTCTCTTTCTCCTTCTCCTTCCTCTTCTCCCTTCTCTTCTCCCTCCTCTTCCTCCTCCTCCTCCTCTTCTTCTTCTTCTTCCACTTTCCCTTCCCCTTCTCCTTCTTCCTCTTCCTCTTCTCCTTCTTCTTCCTCCTCTTCCTCCTCCTCTTCTCCTTCTTCCTCCTCTTCTTCTCCTTCTCCTTCTTCCTCTTCCTCCTTTTCCTCCTCTTCTTCTTCCTCTTCCTCTTCCTCTTCCTCCTCCTCTCCTTTTCCTTCTTGTCCTTCTTCTTCTTCTTCCTCTTCTTCTTCTTCCTCCTCCTCCTCATCCTCCTCCTCCTCTGCCTCCTCCAGTCCTGTCTATTTCTCTCCTTGTCCATCTGTTCCCAAAAATGTCTGAAACACCTGCCTAGGCCTGGAAAACCCACATGAAGAGTGGAAGGGAAGGTGCCCACCTGAAAGTGTCAGACCCTTTTGATGCACCAGTGGAGGGTGAGGCTGGGGTGCTCGGAGCTGAGGTGCTCCCTCAAGCCCCTGCTCACTCTCTGTTGCCTTGCTGGCCCTAGCACGCATTGTCATCAAGA
Source organism: Pedetes capensis (assembly GCA_007922755.1). Taxonomy (NCBI): domain Eukaryota; kingdom Metazoa; phylum Chordata; class Mammalia; order Rodentia; family Pedetidae; genus Pedetes; species Pedetes capensis. The sequence continues at coordinate 71,451 of VMDO01001779.1, forward strand.
GAATGTGCTGAGAAACTATCACCAAGCTTTACAAATAGGATTAGAAGTCATATTACAAGAATGACTATTGACCAAAGGGGAACTCAGAGAAGCTTCTGAAGATTATTAGATTCTGGCTCTACACTGATCCTGGTTCTCAGACAAGCTAAAATGCATCCTCTCCTTATAGGGTTGTTGTTGTTGTTGTTGTTGTTGTTGTTAGGTGCCATGGAGTCATGTCTGACTCACAGCGACCCTCATAGGGTTTTCAATGGGTGACTGTTTCGGGATTGCCTTGGGAGTGGGTTGCCACATCCTTCTCCCATTTTGCAGTGCTGGGAATCAAATTCCGGACCTCAGAGACTGCAGTGCAGCACTCTACCAACTGAGCTAAATCCCAGCCCTCTTATCAGGTTTAGGCAATAGATATTCTCTGTTTGACTCCATATTACAATGTATCCAGGGGACAATGGACACATTGTGAGTTACTTCCTCAGCCCTGGGACACATGTTAAGAGTAAGTTATGCTTGGTAACTGGCAGAGTCTGTATATCTACCTAAGGAGCAAAGCCTACTAAGCCCCCAGATCTTCCTCCCGTCTGCCAAAACAGTAAGTCAATAGCAATTCCAAATAGCTAGGTGAAGTTCAGGGTCAATTCCACCAGAGCCTGCAGGTAAAGATAACTGTGCAACCCCATCTGCCTTGCCTATTTAAATGGCACAAGAAACAGGGCTTGGAGAACAACGGAGGGTTACTGCACATGGAATCAGGTGGTGATGTGACTAGCTGTGGTTACATATGTGGTGTCTTTAATGAAAGAAAGCAGCATTGCTCTGCCATGTAGGATGTAGCTGTCAACCTGCCAAACAATGTTTCCCCATTTCCATCAGTAATAACGTTCAGAAACAATAGAATAATGCTTATCAAATTGCATATATGAAAATTGTCACAATGAAAAGCATGTCAAAATGAATCACATTATGATGTACATTAAAAATTTCTAATAAAAAAAAAGAAACAATTTGCCTTCACACAGTAGTGGCACCAGTACACTTTACTGATCCTACCTTATGGTTAGGCCAACGCTCCTGCTTTGGTCCTATGATGTACCAGAGGGAACTCGAACATCTCAATAGGCAGCAAATCATATAAGGTGGATTATATTCTGCTAAATAGGTCAGATGAGAGGAATTGTTGTTGTTGTTGTTGTTGTTGTTGTTGTTGTTGTTGTTGTTGTTGTGAGGTTCCGTCGAGTCAGTATCTGACTCATAGCAACCCTCATAGGGTTTTCAATGGCTGACTGTTTCGGGATTGCCTTGGGAGTGGATTGCCAGATCCTTCTCCCATTTTTGTGGTGCTGGGAATTCAACTCTGGACCTCAGAGACTGCAGAGCAGCACTCTACCAACTGAGCTAAATCCCAGCCCCATGAGAGGAATTAACAAGTGTGAAATAAGGTAAGCAATAAATACCACAATGCTTGGGGACTTACCAACTTAATTAAGTTTCTAGAGATCCAGCAGTCTGGGATATGTTGGAATATCTCCTCTAAAGTGAGAGGTGGAGTACAGAATTTTATAGCACCCATTTCAAAAAAAAAAAAAACACATAACACTTAATGGATTTTTTTGCATTTTGGAAGCCATATACGGGGTATTAGGCATGTTTCTATAATTACTGAGATGGCCTGAGTTACACAGAACTTTCCAAATTCATTGGCATAGACTATCAGATTGGACCACTACTCACTAGCTTGAAGATAATCATCTTGGAAGATGGTTGACAGAACCATCTGAAAAGAAGTATAGAAATAATTAACTCTTGGAATGGGCATGTTTAGGAACATCCATGTTGCCCATATAAATACCCCTGCCAGAGGTGATCCACAAAATGTAGTTGCTCAGGTAGTATTTACCCTATTGATGTCTATCAAGAAGACTGTTGGTGGCTAATATTTTTAGGTTTTAAATGTTGACAACACCCCATGTTGATATGGCAGCTCAGGGGGTATTATTTTCTCCTTTACTGAGAACAGAATAAGAACACACACACAAAAGAAAAGATTTTTGAGAGGACAGAAAGAATGAACTCTTATGGGATTTCCTTTCTCTCTTTCTGTTGTTTGTTTGTTGTCTTGAAATAGAATCTCACAATGTGGTCCAGGCTGGCCTCAAACTCATGATCCTCCTGCCTTCACCTCCCAAGTGCTGAGAATTTAATTGCGCACCACCACACCCAGCCAGCCCCCTTTCAACACGTCATCCTCATCTGTGCCCTGGCAGTCGTCAATCTACTTTGCCTCCTGGGAGGCTGAACTTCATGGACTCTGTCAATGGCTATCTTTTGGTTGGTTTAGATTAATGGGAAACATTGGCAGGTTATTGCCCTGGGGAAGAGAGTGGAATCAGAGTACCCATCCTCTGGATTCTTCCATGATGAATTGCCCCAGGCTAAATGAGCTTCCCTGCCAAGGCCACAACTCCTGCCAAGAAATTCACCCATCTAGTCACCAAGAGTTTTTCTCACTGCTGGTCATTTTTTCGTCTCCCTCCCCCATCAGTCTCAAAGGCAGTAATGTCATGTCAGGAATTGTGATATTATGCTCATGTGTTTGAACACTTAGCTCCCAGCTACTGGTACCATTTTGGAGGGCTGTGGAAACTTTGGGAGGAAGGACTAAGTTGAGGAGGTGGCTCTCTGGGAGTTGGTGCCTGGAGTATATTATCCCTATCTCTGTCCTAAAAGATGTCTCTGCTTCTGTCCTCCACCATATGTTCTCACCACAATGGTGCCTTGCCTAAGCACATGGGACCCAATTATCATGGATTTAATCCTCTCAAACTTTGCCACAATAAATTTTTCCTTCTTCAAAGTGTCTCTATCAGGTATTTCAGTCACAACAAAACAAAAGTAATGAATACAAAAAATTGGTTCCAGACAAGTGGGGTTGTTTCCGTGACTAAACCCAACCATGTGTCATAAGACCTGTGGAACCGATTTGCAAAAAGAATTTCAAAGAATTTGGAGAAGTCAAAGAATGCTGTAAGAAGAGCTTAGTGGGTGATTCTGGTAGGAATTTGGAGGACCAGAAGACCAATAGAAATGCACACAGTAAGGACCATGTGCTCATGAGGTATCAGGTGGGACTGAGGACTTTATTGAAAATTGGTCTAGAAGCCATTTTTGTTACATTATGGCATTTTTCCTTCCTGGTACATTTTGCCTAGTGGGCTGGGATTTAGCTCAGTTGGTAGAGCGCCGCTCTGCAGTCTCTGAGGTCCCAAGTTCGATTCCCAGCACCACAAAAATGGGAGAAGGATGTGGCAACCCACTCCCGAGGCAATCCCTAAACAATCAGCCATTGAAAACCCCATAAGGGTTGCTATGAGTTGGACATGACTCGATGGCACCTGACAACGACAACAACATTTTACCTATGTCCTGAAATTTTGAGAGAGGCTGAATTCAAAAGGACTAGATTAATTTAGTGGAGAAACTTTTAAGACAGCATAACATTCAGGTTGTGACGTGGTTGTTGATAGCTGCTTTTAGCCAAATTTAAACAGAGAAGCAAGAGCAAAAAGCAGAGCAAAAAAGGTATGAAATGCATGCAGTCTGACCAGAAAAGGAATACATTTGAAGTTGTGGACAAAGAGGTCAAAGTTGTTAAAGACACTAGCACCATTAAAGGAAAGCATTCGGGCTGGGATTTAGCTCAGTTGGTAGAGCACTCCTCTGCAGTCTCTGAGGTCCTGAGTTCGATTCCCAGCACTGCAAAAATTGGAGAAGGATGTGGCAATGTACTCCCAAGGCAATCCCAAAACAGTCAGCCACTGAAAACCCTATGAGGGTCTCTATGAATCGGACATGACTCGACGGCATGTAACCACCACCACCACCACCAAAGGAACACAAAGCATTTTGCACTAGGACAATAGAGGTGTCTTAAGGGTGTTTCAGGAATTAGCAAGACCCCACCCATCACAGTCTCCTAAGTGCAAGATCATAAATTCTCATTTGAAATACTTTCCTTTGAAAAAGTGTGCCTCTGTTGTGCCCCACTTGCACAGGGCTTCCTAAGGGGGTGTTTTCCTGAATTTAGCTACCCAGACACTCAGAAGTTGCTACTGTTGTTGTTCAAGGGGGCCAGGCAGTATTTTGCAATATTTTTGCAGGATAGAGAATACCAGGGTTACAGAGTCATGGAGGCCTCCTCCAAGATTTCAAAGGAAAATCTTTGAGGCCAGGCAATGTGTAGTAGGGTTGGATTCACTGTGGCAATGCATGAAGCTTTGAAGGTGAAGTCTAAGCTGCACTGGAGACCCCAGGATGCTGGACGTGCCAAGAACATTGAATGTCCACCAAGGAAAGCTATAGGCAATGCATGGAGTCAGCCCAAGGAAAAGCCATGTGGGCAGCAAATGGCAAGACCAAAGGGTCAGGACTGCCTAAGCCCATTGGAGGTCCCATCAGGACACCATCTGCCCTGGATGACAGACCTGGAGATGTAATGTTTGCCCCGGTGGGTTTCGGTTTTGCTTTGGTCTCATTCTTCCTTTCTATACTCCCACACTTCCATTTCCAAATGGGGATGTTTGCCCCATGCCTTTGCATATTGGAGGATTGTACATTTCATATTGATTGTTTCAGGAGCTCATAGCCAAGAAGTTGCTTTCAGTCTCAGTTAAAGACTTTGATCTTAGGCTTCCAAACAATGTTGGAACTGCTAAGACTTTGACTCTTGGAGATCAACTCAATACATTTTGCATTATGAGCTGGCCATGAGCCTTTGGGGACTATGGAGGAATGTTATGTTTTGAATATGAAAATGGCCCCCACAGGCTCATGTGCTTGGATGTTCGGTCCCTACTTGGTGGTGCTATTTTGGGAGATCATAGAAACTTTGGGAGGGGGGAACCTAACTGGAGGAGGTGAGTCCCTGGAGGGAGGGTCCTTGAGGTGTATTATCCCTAGCTCTGTCCTATATAATTTCTCTGATTTCTGTCTGCAAAAATGTGAACAGCTGTTCTCTGCCACACACTCCCAACACCATGTTCTTCCCAAGAACATGGGACCAAACAAACATGGACAAATCCTTTGAAACAATGAGCCAAAATAAATCTTGCCTGAAGGTTTTTCTTTCAGGGAGTTTGCTGAGGGCAACAAAAAGTACCTAGTCCAGGTCACCAACTGTCGTTAGATGAGTGCTTCTGATATCCCTTCTTGTTTTCCTGTGACCCTGAAGACATCTTCTTAAATAGCTTCTTCATTCAACTTCCCTCATTTACCTGATCTTAATGTGGCATCTGTTTCTTGTTAGAATTGTAAGTGATACAGATGCAGATCAGATTCTTGTATCAAAACTTCAAGTCATTAGAAATCAGCAACCAACATAGACTTAAAAGTGGACTCTCTCAAATAACTCAGAACTTAATAAGTTATTCATATAGGAAACTATAAAGTATTTATAACTAAATGACAAGAAGAACATTATATCATGGTCAACTATGTTGTTGTTGTTGTTAGGTGCCGTTGAACTGAGTCCAACTCGTAGCAACCCTATGTACAACAGATCGAAACACTTCCTGATTCTGTGCCAGGCACACGATCTTATTTATGTTTAAGCCCATTGTTGCAGACACTGTGTCAATCCATCTGGTGGAGGGTTTTCCTCTTTTGTGTTGACCTGCCACTCTTCCAAACATGATGTCTTTCTCTAGGAATTCATCTCTTCTGACTACATGTTCAAAATATGTAAGACGCAGTTTGGCCATTCTTGCTTCCAAGGAGCACTCTGGTTGCGCTTCTTCTAGGACAGATCTGTTGGTTCTTTTGGCAGTCCATGGTATATTCAATAGACGTCCCCAGCACCACAATTCAAAAGCATCAATTCTTTTCCTATCTCCCTTGTTCAATGTCCAGCTTTCACAACCATATGATGTGACTGAAAATACCATGGCATGAGTCAGATGCACCTTCGTCTTCAATGTGACATCTTTACTTTTCAATACTCTAAAGAGATCTTTTGCCACAGCTTTTCCCAAAGCAATGCATCTTTTGATTCTTGACTGCCGCTTCCACGGGTATTGATTATAGAGCCAAGCAAAGCAAAATCTTGGACAACCTCAATCTTTTCTCCATTTATTGTGAAGTTGCATACTGACCCAGTTATAAGGATTTTTGTTTTGTTGATGTTTAGGTGCAACCCATATTGAAGGCTATGATCTTTGATCTTTATCAGTAAATGTTTTAAATCCTCTTCACTTTCAGCAAGCAGAGTTGTGTCATCTGCATAAGGCAGGTTGTTAATGAGTCTTCCCCCAATCTTGATGCCACACTCTTCCTCATAAAGTCCAGCTTCTTGGATTATTTGCTCAGCATATAAATTGAAGAGATAGGGTGAAAGTATACAGCCCTGACGCACACCTTTCTCAACTTTAAACCAGGCTGTGTTTCCTTGTTCTATTCAAACAACTGCCTCCTGGTTTATATACAGATTCCTCATGAGCACAATTAGGTGCTCTGGTATTCCCATTTTTGAAGTGTTATCCATAATTTGTTATGATCCACACAGTCAAATGCCTTTGCATAGTCAATAAAATATCTATAGTAGGACAAAAAGGGGAATTTGTATATTAAAAAAGAAGCTGAAAATAAATTTCTTTAGGAGATTAAAAACTCATCAGAATAAGCTTTAAGAACAGGGAAGGCATGAAAGATAATAAATCAATAAGAACCTTAGAAAAGAGATGAATGAGCTTTAACAAAACAAAAAATAGCCAGAAGGGCAAAAAGAGGGAAAAAATAAAACATGTTTTACCAGAAAGTATCAAGATTTATTATAAAATCATCATAATTGAAGCAGTATGATATTGAAGCCATCACAGATAACAGAAAAATATGAAGAGCACAGAAAGTGACCTAATAACATATGGAACATTGAAAAAGGATACTACAAATCAGAGGAGAAATGCCACACTAGTCAGTAACTGCCACAGAGAAATTCATTGCATATATATATTAAAGAAGATCTCTATGTCACATCCTAAATAAAAATAACTTATCAATGAACTAAATATCAAAATGTAAAAAGACACCTATACAATTTTATAAGAAATTAGAAGATAATATCTTGGAGTAGAGAGAATTATTGAAGAAGACACAGAAATCACAGTGAAGAAAATATAGAAATGTTGGCACAGCAGGATTTTTATGATATAAAGAAGATTCAATAGCAAAGCTACTGTTGATTCCTGGATAAACATTGCCTTAAGAAGTGAAAGACAACTTTAATCCTGATTCAGCCCTGCTCTAGCTAGAGCCGAGAGAAAGCCATTTAACCCCTCAGTTTGGGAATAATGTGACAAATATTCTGCACTTATTTTGAGAATTAAATTAGAGCATCAGTAAGAAAGTACTCAATAAAGCACTTATTAATAGTAAATGGTATGTGCTCAGAAGACTCTACCAACATATTCCCTCATCAAACATTACATTTTCATAAATGTTACATTTGTTTTTATTGAGGTCTAATTTTCATACACTAAAATTCACACAGCCTAAATGTAGTGTTCCTTAAGTTTAGTAATTGCTCACATCTGTGTAAACATCAGGAAAATTTTAATATAAAACCTTTCCATGGCTCCCAAAAGATTCTCTTCCCATAAATTAACTCCACTCATTAATATACAAAGATTTTTATCATTCTATAAATGTCCTAGAATGAAATCTTATAATAAATATTATGTGCCTACCTTCCTTAATCCAATGTTTCTATGATTCTTCCACATTTGTACATTGTGTGAGCTATTTATTCTTTTCATTGGAGAGAAGTAACTCACCGTATGGACGTACCACAACATGGCCACTCCTTCTCAGAAGGAAATGTTGCTGCTGCTATCAAATGTTTGTGGGAACACACATTGTCATTTCTTATGAGTAAAATCCTGAGTGTAGAACTACTCAGCCATAGAATGGAGATGCATTTATAAGAAACTGTCACATCACTCACCACAGTGATTGTACCTTTTTGTGCAAGTCTGCTATATTTTATTTCTGCCATTTTTACATTGACCTTTCAGTATACAAAGTGATCTCTGACAGGACATCTTAATTTGCCTTACCTAATAGCCAACAATACGGGGCTGGGATTTAGCTCAGTTGGTAGAGCACCGCTCTGCAGTCTCTAAGGTCCAGAGTTTGAGTCCCAGCACCACAAAATGGCAGAAGGACCTAGCAATCTACTCCTAAGGCAATCCTGAAACAGTCAGCCATTGAAAACCCTATGAGGGTCGCTATGAGTCATATACCAACTTGACAGCACCTAACAACAACACAACAACAATAGCCAATGACGTGCTATTGGACATCATAGTCATACATCTTCCTTGGTAAAATGTTCAATTCCCTATTTGATTTACAGATTTCTTAAACATCAACTTTTATCATGGTAAGAATTGGTATATGCTCTGGGTACAACCCATGTGCATTGTGAATATTTTTCCCAGTTTGTGGCATAACCATTTTATTTATGATGTTTGATGATGCAAAATTGTTGAAGATCAACTTAATAGTTGACCAAGAAAGGTCTTTTCTTGCATACTTAATGATTTTTATACCCTATCTAAGCAATATTTGCCTTCCCTATGTTGCAATACCTGCAGCCATACCACTGTGGCATCTGATCCCATCAGATCTCAGAAGCTAAGCCCGGTTAGTCCTTGGATGGGAGAATCCCTGGGAACACCAGGTGCTGCAGGCTTGGGAGACAGACCCGGCAACCCACTCCCAAAACTCAGTCCGCCATTGAAAACTCTATGAACAGCAGAGAAGCACTGACAATAATGTTTCCCCTTTTGTATGTACGGTCACCATGAGTTGGATACTGACACGACGGCACCTAACAACAACAACAACGTTGCAATTTTTTTCCCTAAAAATTTAAGGTTGTGGCTCTCTGCAATTCTTAAAACTCGAGCATTGCTAAGATTCTGAGGGTTATCTGTGCTTCCTGCTCCAGCAATCTGTTCCCAGAGCCTCAGGTGGTCTCTCTTCATCCGGCTCCAATAGGCGTAAAGCCTTGACTTGCAGCTACGTTCAGCAAAGCCTTGTTGTGCCTTAGGGGATCTCTCTTCTCCTGTGCCACCCAAGCCTTCGGCAGGGGCCTTCTAAGCTCTCCATAAAGGCCTCTGACCTTGGAGAAATCACACTGCTCTCCACTCCACTGCCTTCTTTGGCCCACCTATCACACATAGTGGAGACCACAAGAAAGATATGGTAAATGGGGGTGGATTGGCTCCATGACTGGAGCTCCTCAGAATCCTGCACCATCACGTCAGCCTGCACATGGCTAATGACAGGCTTCTTTAAATCCGGTCACCCAATCATGTCATGCACCAGAGTGAAGAGAAACTTGCCAAGAAAGGAAAGGAGTCCTGGGCCCTTCTTCTTGAGGATGGGTTTGCCTGCCTCTGGGATGTAAGCCTTTCAAGTTCCTCTGAGTTCTCGGCTCTTAACAGCATTTAAAGATACTTGTTGTTGTTGTTGTTAGATGCTGTCCAGTCGGTTTTGGACTTATAGCAACCCTCACAGGGTTTTCAATGGCTGACTGTTTCAAGATTGCCTTGGGAGTGAATTGCCAGGTCCTTCTCCCATTTTGCGGTGCTGGGAATTGAACTCGGGACCTCAGAGACTGCAGCACGGCGCTCTACCAACTGAACTAAATCCCAGCCTATTAAAGATACTTAGGCTTATCTAATTTATCTAGACTCTTCTCACTTTCAGGATGGGAGCAATGGTCTACTGAAACATACTACACCCTAACTGATGAAGGTGGACCACCTGATGCTTTGCTTAGTGTCTAGGATGTGTTGTTGTTAGGTGCCATCAAGTCGGTGTCCAACTCACAGTGACCCTATGTACAACAGACAAAACAATATTGTGTTTCTCTGCTATTCATAGGGTTTTCAATGGCTGATATTTTTCTGGGTGTGGGGGAGTGGGTTGCTGGGTCCTTCAAACCTACAGCATCTGGTGTTCCCCGGCGGTCTCCCATCCAAGTACTAACCAGGCCTGACCCTGCTTAGCTTCCGAGATCTACTGGGATCAGACACCAGAGTGGTACAGCTGCAGGTGTCTAGGATGTAGATGGGAATAAATCATCCCTGTGTTGAGAAAGAAATAACTGGATTTAAGTACTTATCTAAGTACATTTCAATTTCAATCAGTTTTGAAAATCATTGAAAACTGAATTGACCTTACTACCAAGCCTGTACCCTTCCTAAGGGATTCCACATAAAGCACTATAAGTGGTACATTGTCCAAATTTTCCAAGCTGAACAGAAAATAGGATCGAAATACAGCCTCAGCTTTTTTACTTATTTATGTTCTCAAGGAGAACCTATTACTAATTCACAAAACAGCCTCAATTATAATGGTTTGGAATAGCCCCAGTATTACTGACCTCTTTGGATAAATAAGCCTTTGCCCCTAAAACAAATATGCAATGTAGTTCTCTCTTTTGATATTTATCTGTGTATTGCTAACATCAAGAAGACAAATTGTGATGCATGAATTCATAACATTGCCCAGACTGTCTATGTACCATGCCAAGTCCTGCACCAATACGGACTTCCATTCTCAGCAGATTGAAGTTCCCCAACCTAAAAAACAAAGTATAAAATTCTTGAAATGTTATGGCTTGATTTTTGAAAAATGTGAAATTTTTTACTGTGTATTAATATTTATATCTTCCTTTAGACATAAATTTTCTATTGGTTTTCTTGAGTATATTATACCTTAGCAGCTGATTTGCTAAAAAAGACACAAATGTAGGAATTATTACTATATGCAAGAATATTGACTAAATTGTTTAAATTTTTATTTCCTCAGGCTAGATACTGAAAAGAAAGAAATTGACCAAACTAGAGACAGAACCTCAGCTGTTAGTATATGTCACTGTTCTAAGAAAATTCATAGAAAGTAATAGAAACACCTTTCAGAACAGGAGGGCTAAAACTGTAGCTCGGTGGGAGAACTCTTGCCTAGAATGCACAAGACAGTTCAATTCTTAGTTTTCTAAGGTACCTCCATACTGGTTTCCAACATGGCTGAACTAATTTGTAGTCCCATCAGCAGTGTAAAAGTGTCCCTTTTTCTCCACATCCTTGCCAGTATTTGTTATTATTTATTTTGTTAATCACAAAGCCCATCTATGAGAAACCTATAGCCAACATCATTGTGAGTGAGATGGAATCTCAGTGTTGTTTTGATTTGCATTTCCCTAATAGCTAGGGTGGGAGAAGGACCCAGCAACCCATTCCCAAAAAACAATCAGCCATTGAAAGCTCTATGGATAGTAGAGAAGCACTGACAATAGTGTTTCATTTGTTGTACATGGGGTCACTATGAGTTGGACTGACTTGATGGCACCTAAGAACAACAACAACAACAAGAGCTAGGAATACTGAGCATTTTTTCATGTGTTTATTGGCCATTCATATTTCTTCACTTGAGAACTACCTATTCAGTTCCATTGCCCATTTATTTATTGGGTTGTTAGTTTGGTTCTTAAGTTCTTTGTATATTCTAGAAATTAGTCCTTGTCAAATGTGTGGGATGGAATGATTTTCTCCCATTGTGTGGACTCTCCCTTTACTCTCTTAATTATTTCCTTTGCTGTACAGAAGCTTTTTAGTTTTATGTAATCCCATTTGTCAATTCTTAGTGCAGTTTCCTGGGTAATCAGTCTTGTTAAGAAAATGCTTGCCAATGCCTTTGTGTTGGAGTGTGTTCCCTATTTTTTCTTCCATGGGTTTTAAGGTTTCCAGTTTTATGTTGAGGTCTCTGATCCATTTTGAGTTGACTCTCATGCAGATTGAAAGATATGGGCCTATTTTCATTCTTCTGCAAATAGATATCCAATTTTCCCAGCACCCAGCACCAAGATAGTTGAAGAGGCTATCTTTTCTCCAATGAACATCCTTAGCCCCTTTGTCAAAGATCAGTTGGCTATAGTTGCATGGGTGTATCTCTGGATCTTCAGTTCTGTTTCATTCATCTTCATACTATTTTGTGCCAGTACCAAGCTGTTTTTGCCACTATGGCCCTGTAGTATAGTTTGAAGTCAGATGTTGTGATACATCCTGCACTATTTTCATTGCTTAGGATTTATTTGGCTATATGCAGTCTTTTGTGCTTCCATATGAATTTTAAGATTGTTCTTTCTATTTTTGCGAAGTATGTCACTGGAATTTTGATGGGGATTGCATTAAATATATAAATTGCTTTTGGTAATTATCCATTTTTATAATATTAATTCTTTGGATCCATGAGCAAGAGAGGTCCTTCCATCTTCTAGTATCTTCTGCTATTTCTTTCATGTTTTGAACTTTGCATTGTAGAGATCTTCAGGGTCTTTGGTTACACTGAATGGAACTGTTGTCTTGATTTTCTTCTCTCCCTGTTCATTATTGGTGTAAAGGAAGGTCACTGGTTTTTGAATGCTAATTTTGTATCCTGCTTTGTTGAAGGAATTAATTAATTCTAAGAGTTTTCTAGTCAAATTTTTAGGATCTTTTAAGTATAAGATCATGTCATCTGCAAATAAGGATAATTTGACCTCTTCTTTCCCAATCTGTATTAATTTTTTTCTCCTGCTTGATTTCTCTGGATAGGACTTCAATCACAATATTGAATAAGAGAGGAAAGAGTGGATATCCTTGTCTTATTCCTGATCTTAGAGGGTATGCTTTTAATTTTTCCCCATTTAATATAATGTGGGCTATAAATTTCTCATAGATGGACTTTATGATGTTGAGATAAGTTCCTTCTATGCCTAATTTCTTCAGAACTTTTATCATGAAGGGATGTTGCACTTCATCAAAGGCCTTCTCAGCATCCATTGAGATGATCATGTCATTTCTGTCTGCAAATCTCTTGATATGCTGCCAAATGACTCAGCTATACCACTCCTGGGAATATACCCAAAGGAAGGTAAGTCATTACACCACAGGGACACCTGCACTTCCATATTTAATGCACCACTCTTCACAATTACAAGGGTATGGAATCAACCAAGATGTCCATCAACAGAGGAGTGCATTGAAAAATTGTGGCATATATACACAATGGAATATTACTCAGCAATAAAGAAGAATGAAATTATGTCATTTGTAGCAAAATGGATGGAACTGGAGAATAGCATTCTAAGCAAAATAATTCAGACTCAAAAAGAGAAATGCCATATGTCCTTACTCATGTGTAGGAGCTAACTCTAATTTAAAGAGAGAATATATATGCATATACATGTATATACATGTATATATATGTATATATATAAATGAACAATCATACTTATCTAAGAATGGAAAATATAAGGAGATCAGAAAGAAGGAAGAGGGTTACAGTGGGTGGGAGCAGAGGTTGGGGAAGGAGGGAAGCGGAGGGGAAATCATGTACAGGGGTAAAGAGGAAGAGGAAAATCGCAAAATATAAGATGAAACTATATGAATATATGAAAAATACAGGGCAAAGGGAAAAAATCAATGAGAGTATAACCCATGATTGTGTATGATGTTCATGACATATTAATTAAAACTCCTTTTTCCTTTAGTTCCTATTGTTTCATAAAATATGTAAGATGATGAATTTGTAAGCAAAAGTGACTTAATAATTGCATAATGAATATAGCAAATGACATTGATCTGTACTCCACCAACATTTATAAGTAAAATAAAATAAGATAAAATATAAAAAAGGAACACACAAGGCCCCAAGTTCCATCTCTTGATAGCACAAAGCAAACAAATAAACAAATCAGGGGTTTCTTCAAGAAACTTTTTGATAATTGCTTTGTAATTTTATTCCTCTAAACGAGGGTGGGTTAATCCTTATCTATTTGTTATATATGCTATTAATCCAAATAAGTATGAAATAAAACCTAATTAGAAATTTTCACCCCAGTCTATGCACACATGCATTATGTAAAAGCCTGCAATTAATTTATTTAATTGGTAGGATCAACAAATATTTATTGAGTTCTTACAAGTTCTTATTCACTGTTGCCTTCCTAACACCTAACTAAATATCTATCACGAAATCTCTGTTCTCTAATTCCTTATATTCTAGTGGAGATACATGTAAGAAGAGTGTTAGAATAAATAAATAGGATCATTTCTACAAGTGGTAAACAGTAATTTAGTATTTAAACCAGTCTATTGAGAGTAATTAATACCTACGCCAGGAAGGCAGGAATCGATAGAAACTTCCTGGGAACAAACAGGACAGAGAGCTACCTTAGTGGAAAATCCTGTATGGAAAACAAGTCAAGGTTATGGCTTGGAAGAGAGATTAAAGGAGACAGAGGCGAAATGGGTATTGGGGGGCATTAAATAGAGGTCAAGGGAAAGCCTGGGAGGTGGCCCTGGCAACCCACTTCCAAAAATCAATCCACCATTGAAAACCCTATGAACAGCAGAGAAGCACTGACAATAGTGTTTGCGCCTGTTGTACGCAGGGTTGCTATGAGTCGGATACCGACTCAACGGCACCTAACAAAAACAACAAAGGGAAAGCCATTTTGAGGGACTTGCGCCTGACTCTAGAGCAGAATGACGAGCGAGTCAAAGACGGGGGTAAAAGCAGTTTGGGTAGGGGAAACACAGGGACAAAGGTCCTGAAGTGGAAATGAACTCAACAACCTATGGCTGCAGTCCAGTGAAAGCAGGGCGGCGAAAGAGGAAGCCAGCGAGGCAGACCGGAGCAAGGTTCTGCCGCTGTCCTTGCAGGTCACGGAAAGGACCCAACTCTCAGTCTAAACAGAGAGCGAGTGGTTGAGGACTTAGATGAGAGCAAAATGTTCTCATTTAATAAGAGCAAATGTGCGTGAGGTTGTCAGCAAATCTGGTACTCTTAAGTCAGCCTCATTATTAATGTTGCCTGCAGCTGTCCACTGTGGCACCTGATCCCATCAGGTCTCAGAAGCTAAGCAGGGTCAGGCCTGGTTAGTCCTTGGATGGGAGACCTCCTAGGAGCACCAGGTGCTGTCGGCTTGGGAGAAGGACCCGGCAACTCACTCCCTAAAAACAGTCAGCCATTGGAAACCCTATGAACAGCAGAGAAGCACTGACAATACTGTTTCCCCTATTGTACACAGGGTTGCTATGAGTTGGACACTGACTCCAGGTCACCTAACAACAACAACTCCCTATTTTACGAAATGTCAAAATACATAGTATTGTTTCCTAAAGTGAATGGGTTCACAAAGCAAATAATACCTCACCTTTCTCTAAACTGCAGGCTTTCCCCTGGAGGTTATATGGGGGGTGGGGGCATCTTTTCATTCTCTGGGTGCACAGCATTGTACTGGAAGACCAGACATCTCTGGGATGACTTCAGGAGCTTATTTGGGTTCCCTAGGTCCAGGGTCACTCCCTGTGGATGACTGCAAGGTGGATTTATTACAGGTGAGTGGAGTCTGGACCACCAAAAGCTTTACAGGTCAAAAAGCATTTTCTTTGTTAACAGGAAGGCCTGCACTAAATTTTTAAAAACCAACAGCAGGCCACCACAGGGGAAATGAGGCTGACAGCTAAGCCAAGGTCTCCAACCTTCCTGGCAGGAAGTTCAGCCTGCAACAATGTTGCTCAAGTGTGCATGTAGTTCAGACACAGTCCTGGATCCATCATTCCTGGCGAGTGGGTGAGGTCAGGCCATGGATTCTGCTTCAAGCACACCTGGAGTAAAGACTAATTAGAGCCGGGCGTGGTGGCGCACACCTGTAATTCCAGCAGCTTGGGAAGCGGAGGCGGGAGGATCGCAAGTTTGAGACCAGAGGCAGTCTGCGTAACTTAGCGAGACCCTGTCTCGAAAAGTAAAAAATGGGCTGGGGGCACAGCTCAGTGGTCCAGCATTTGCAGAGCATGCAGGCACGAGGCCCTGGCTTCAACCCCCAGTACCGCAAAAATAAATTAATAATAATAATAATAATAATAATAATAATAATAATAATAGAGATTAATTAGAAAGCACAGCGATGGAAAGACTGGAAATCATGCCACCAGATGAAAGTGAAGGAAACCAGCCCTGCTTTGAACTCAGGAAGAGGAGAGCGGACACTGGAGAGCTTTACGCGTGTCCAGGGCAGCTACGCCTGCTTCCCATTCCAGAAAAGCTATAAACTCATCTTCACTGCCTTGATGCAACAGTGACATGGGAGCCTTTAAATTCATGAACTTCCTATCAGATTTCAGCAGAAAATATCCTCTCTCAGGCTCCTTCTTAAAAGCGCATCAGCAATTGACGGAAATCACCAACCTGGGAAGTTGGGGCATGAGGCGGACCTTGAGTTCAAAGGCAGCCGATGGGCGGTGCTCCCTCCCTGACGGCACGAAAGGGCCACTACTGCTCACCTCTAAAACAGAGCTGCTTGGGGCCCGGGGTACACATCAAGAGAACAGATCTGTGATGAAGGTACCTGGGTTCATGGCAGCCACTAGGAACCACATTCAGGTCTTTTGATTTAGGCTGCCTCATAAGATGGTTGTTGTTGTTGTTAGCTTCCGTGGAGTTAGTATCTGACTCATAGCAACCCTCATAGGGTTTTCAATGGCTGACTGTTTCCGGATTGCCTTGGGAGTGGATTGCCAGGTCCTTCTCCCATTTTTGCGGTGCTGGGAATAGAACTCAGGACCTCAGAGACTGCAGCACAGCACTCTACCAACTGAGCTAAATTCCAGCCACACCATAAAATGGTGCCCAAGTGAAATGCTGTGTCACCCAACTGCCCCAAATTCTAAGAGTAGGTGATGGTCTTGCCAATTTGAAAAGTGAGAGGCAATAAAAGCGTAAGGATAATGGTTCTGAAAGGAAGCTGGTAAAGCAACAGCAGCTGCCAGGTAGTCTTTAATGTTCCTGAACTCTTTCTGTGCATGGGCATCGAGCTAAGAGCTTTATGCTATCACTGTTTCCCCATAAATCATAAGATACTTCTACGATTAGATGGGGAAACCGAGGCCAAGGGAGGCTTAGCACAAGTCTGGTAAGAGGAGTAATAAGGACTGGAATCTGGACTGTCTGACACCCAAGGCAGAACTTCTCACCACCATGGAGTGGAGACGCAGTTGAGACCCAGGGTGTGTGGGTGGGGTCACGGACCATGTGGGCTGGACAAGCTAAGACCCTCCCCATTTCCCCAGCAAAGGCTGCAGGGAACCTCAGTGTCTGGCTGCCTTTCTCTGCCATTGCAACATCTTCACTTTAAGGCCTATTGTTGTTGTTGTTAGGTGCCGTCGAGTCGAGTCCCACTCATAGCGACCCTCATAGTATTTTCAATGGCTGACTGTTTTGGGATTGCCTTGGGAGTGGATTGCTACATCCTTCTCCCATTTTGTGGTGCTGGGAATTGAACTGGAGACCTCAGGGACTGCAGAGAAGCGCTCTACCAACTGAGCTAAATCTCAGCCCACTCTAAGGCTTTGGGGAATTTAAATCATTTTGTGTCCCTTAGCAAGGAGGCAAATAGAACAGCTTCCCCCAGAGAGATCTGGATGGACCCGGAAGCCCACAGATACCAGCCAGGACTTGATTCAACCATGACAGCCCTCAGAGAATGTGGAGGTCCCCTCAAGAGCAAAGATAAGTCACACACAGCACCTCCCCCCGTTGCCCACAAGACATACGTGCCAACACCCACGTGGCTGCAGAAACCACAGATGGTGCCAACCTTGCATATGCCCTGCTTTGCCTGTACCTCTTGTACTAGTTCGTCACTGTGACAAAATACCTGGCAGAGCGACCTCAGGGAGGGAGGGTTTAGGTGGGGCCCCTGGGTTCAGAGGTGGAGACCCTGCTGGCTGGGACGGCCAGGCCAGGAGGCAGTGGGAGCTTGAGGCACAGGCTCCTCTGACCACAGCAGCAGGAGGCAGACAGGGAATAGATGGGAACCAAGGACGGGGTGACCTTCAGAGGCCCGCCTCTCGGCACCCATTTCCACCAGTAAGGTCCCACCTCCTAAGGGCTCCATTGTTGTTGTTGTTGTTGTTGTTGTTGTTGTTGTTGTTGCTGGGTGCCATCGAGTCATGTCCGACTCATAGCAACTCTCATAGGGTTTTCAATGGCTGATTGTTTCGGGATTGCCTCGGGAGTGGGTTGCCACGTCCTTCTCCCATTTTGGGGTGCTGGGAATTGAACTCGGGACCTCAGAGACTGCAGAGCAGCGGTCTACCAATGGAGTTAAATCCCAGCCCCTAAGGGCTCCATGTTGTTGTTGTTGTTGTTGTTGTTGTTAGGTGCCGTCGAGTTGGTATCCAACTCATAGCGACCCTCATAGGGTTTTCAATGGCTGTTTCGGGATTGCCTTGGGAGTAGATTGCCAGGTCCTTCTCCCATTTTTGCAGTGCTGGGAATTGAACTCGGGACCTCAGAGACTGCAGCGCAGTGCTCTACCAACTGAGCTAAATCCCAGCCCCAAGGGCTCCATAGCTCCTGGTATATAACCAACAGTTCCAACTGCCACCAGAGATCAGCTCTGATTGCCCCAAAGTTTACCAGTGAATCAACTATATTTTAAACTAAGCTGCTGGTTGTTTGGGCAATATATACTGTTTTCACACTTTGTTGGTCATATATAAATTTCATGTGATGAGAATCCTTTATAAAAAGTACCAAATAGCTGGGCAAGATGGCACACACCTATAATCCCAACGGTTCTGGAGGCGGAGGCGGGAGGATTACAAGTTCAAGACCAGAGGCAGTCTGCATAACTTACGGAGACCCTGTCTCAAAAAGTTAAAAAAAATGGGCTGGGGACACAGCTTGGTGGTCCAGCACTTGCAGAGCATGGAAGCACAAGGCCGTGGGTTCAACCACCAGTACCGCACACACACACAAAAGTACCAAATACACCTTTGGCTCTTAGCGCTTCTATACATTTTCCCTAAAAGAGACCCGTGTGAGCCATTCAGAATACCTCTCCATTTATAACTTGCCTTTATAGTAATTCCAATTATTGGCTATTAATTTTTAAAAAGCAAGAAATTAGCTTCACATTTTTTTTACATGGAAGAGACGGGAAGAAGTTCAAGATTGAAAATGACCTCAGGGGACTCTATTAAGTAGAATATGAAAAAGCTGGACTTTAACAAATGTAAGCGAAAGAAAACTGCTGACCCAAATGCGGTAACTTTGCTCTGTCTATTTCTTCCTTTCTTGAGTCTGTATTCAGAAGAAAAGGGGAAAAATAAGTAAGAGAAATCAGGGTTCAAAAGAGGACGAACCTTAACCAAAGTGAAGTGTTTTTGATACAACAGATGTACATCAACAAATCTGAAGCAGAAAATAAATGGTGAAAATCAGAATTAAAAGTTTTTGATTTATAGTAATTACAGATCAAAGCGCCTGCATCTATACCACTGTGGCGTCCGAGCCCATCAGATCTCAGAAGCTAAGCAGGGTCGGGCCTGGTTAGTACCTGGATGGGAGACTGCCTGGGAACACCAGGTGCTGTCGGCTTGGGAGAAGGACCCGGTAACCCACTCCCAAAAATCAATCCGCCATTGAAAACCCAATGAACAGCAGAGAAGCACTGACAATAGTGTTTCACCTGTTGTACGTAGGGTCGCTATGAGTCTGACACTTACTCGATGGCACATAACAAAAACAACAACACAGACCAAAGGAACCCATGCGTGCATGTACACACGCATGTGTGGGGGAGAATCTTGGAGGTGTTCTTTAAGATCTCTTTAGACCTCTTCCTTCACAGATGAGAGCGTCAAGCTTGCCCATAGCTTTCACCACCAGCCCAGAGTCACCCTGTAACCGGTGGCAGTGAGAGGCAGATGCCCTGTCCTCACACTGGTGTTTTCTCTCCACCTACAGCCGGTCACCTGCAGTGTCCACCACTAGCACATGTTCTCACCCTGCCCCTGTCCTGGCAAGGGCCTGGGGACTACCTGGTCTCCTGCTCCACCCCCAGGAGTCTCTAGGGCTGCCTGGGCCCCACAAATGACCCACTGCCTGTCACACAGCTCTCAGTCACTTTGGGGAGGTTTCTGTCTGTGTTTCCTTCTCTAAGAGTGACGTAAGGAGCACAGTGGCCAGCATCGTACAAGTTTCATAAATATTTGTTTAATGGTTTAAGAAGAGTAAAGCAGGGCACCGTGGTGCACATCCGCAATCCTAGCTGAGGGCGGCAGAGGCAGGAGGATCACGAGTGTGAGGCCAGAGGCAGGCTATGTGACTCTGTGAGATCCTGACTCAAAATGAAAAAGTTAAAAAAGGGGCTGGGAGTGCAGCCCAGGGGCAGAGCGCTTGCAAAGTGTGTTCATGAGGCCCTGGGTTCAACTTCCAGGTACAAAGGAAGGAAGGAAGGAAAGAAGGAAGGAAGGAAGGAAGGAAGGAAGGAAGGAAGGAAGGAAAAAGGGAGGGGAGGGAAGGAGAGAGGAAAGGAGGAAGGAAGGAAGGGAGGGAGGAAGGGAGGGAAGGAGGGAGGGAAGAGAGAGAGAGGGAGAGAAGGAGGGAGGAATGGAGGGAAGAAGGGAAGGAGGGAGGGAGGAATAAAGACAAGACAGTCTGCTGTAAATATTACTATTTGGTTGACTACCGGACACCATGCGATGGTGGCGGCATAAAGTTCTGACCACGTCGGAGTTGCCGAAACCACAGCCCGCGCACACTACTCCCCAGCCTCCTGGCCTTGCGGTTCCTCCAGCTCCGAGCCCTTCCACGTGCCATCTGAGAGGAGACTGAGGCTTGGAGGTGGTGGAAATAAGATGACCAGGATGCTGCCGCTCCAGCCCTGCAAGCAAAAGCAAACTCTGCACTTGAGAGTTGCTTCTGAGGACAGGTAGAAGTGAGAACACATGGGCACAGCACAGGGACAGAACACAGGGCGCCGGCTCCTCTACTTACGCGTCACGAAGAAAGGAGTCAGGCTGATCCCTTGTCTATACTGCCTATCTCCAGGTCCTTCTCCGTATCCAACGCCAGCCTTAAAAACCTACAGTGGACAATGTGGGGCCCCACTCACCTGAGAGAAGAGTGTCACAAAAAATCCACATAAAAAGCCCTGTTGTTGTTGTTAGGTGCCGTCGAGTCAGTATCCGACTCATAGCGACCCTCATAGGGTTTTCAATGGCTGTTTCGGGATTGCCATGTGCTTCTCCCATTTTGCAGTGCTAGGAATCGAACTCAGGACCTCAGACACTGCAGAGCAGCGCTCTACCAACTGAGCTAAATCCCAGCCATAAAAAGCCCTGGGAACAAATATATTCTGAGTTTCCACTTAAAAGTAACAATCTTGTTTCCTAAATGCCCTTGAGATTATATTTATTCTTTTTTTTTTTTTTTTCAGTACTGGGGGTTGAACGCAGGGCCTCACACTTGCATGCTCTGCAAGTGCTGGACCACTGAGCTGCACCCCCAGCCCACTTTTTTTTTTACTTTTTTGATACAGGGTCTCGCTAAGTTACACAGACTGCCTCTGGTCTCTAACTTGCAATCCTCCTGCCTCTGCCTCTCTAGCCGCTGGGATGACAAGCGTGCGCCACCACGCCCGGCTTATTTTTATTCTTATAATTATCGTTATCATGTGTAATCAATCGGAGAAAGGGAGAAAGCAGTTCACCCAAATTCAGCACATTAAATTTAACCTTTTCCATCTAGCTATTGAAGAGAAAAATATTACTTCTAACAACCCGCATCCTATCAAGTTAATGGAGTCTACAGCACCGGCAGGTCGAGGGGCAGCGTGCAGGGAGAAGCTGGACTATTGTGGGAGTGCGGGACAGCCTCGGCAATTCATTGTTTTCAGGTCAACAGCAGCCACGTGCCACACTTCTAGGGTGAGGGGGTCTCTCTTCCATCTGCCCATGGCTGGCCAACCTAGAGCAAATTTCCTCTCTCACCAGGAGCTCACCCAGTCCCATGGCCACGCCAGGAGGAAAGCCCCCAGTGGATGGAGGCATTGCCCAATGGGGAACTAAGGTCCATAGTGGCAAAGTCCTAGGTCCCCGAGTGCCTGGCTGGCTTTTCTGCCTTCGCCATGACTCCCTCACCCTCCTCCTTTTCCTGTCCACCATTTGGTTAAGCCTTAATTTGCAGAGTTTGAGTTTACCCTTTGTCACCCTGAGCCCGCCATGGCCGACTCTCTTATCTACGAATAAAGGCCGTAAGAGTCTATGGGTGTGAGACAACTTTTCTCCCCTAACATCCATTATCAGACACCAGTGCTGGGAGCCCAGCTCTTCCCAGCAACTCTTAAGGAGAGTCGGCAGGTTGTGTCTCCCACCGAGGCAGATTAGATCTCTGTGAACACCTAACAACTCCAGCTACAACAAAATACGCACGCCTAAGGTGACTTGTGGAGCCTGCAGCTGTAGCCCTGAGGCATCTGATCCCCTCAGATCTCAGAAGCTAAGCAAGGTCGGGCCTGGTTAGTACCTGGATGGGAGACCGCCTGGGAACATCAGGGGCTGTAGGCTTGGGAGACGGACCTGGCAACCCCCTCCCAAAAATCAATCTGCCATTGAAAACCCTATGAACAGCAGAGAAGCACTGACAATAGTGTTTCGCCTGTTGTACGCAGGGTTGCTATGAGTCAGATACTGACTCGACGGCACCTAACAACAACAACAACAAGGTGACTTGTAAGGCAGAACACCCCCAGCAGGGGTATTCCAGTTGAGGTCAAATGCCATCGCTTGTGGAGAGGGGCACTTGAGAACATCTCTAACAGGGAGAATATTCTCCAGCCCACAGCCTCTAGGATGAACAGCCTCTGGGACTGTGCCCCGCCGTGTTACCAGTATGCGGTTCTGTCTAAACCCTGTTTCTGCGCATGCTTCCTAGGGCCCTTAAGGAAGCATTGCTGTCGTTGTTGGGTGCCATCGTCTCCAACTCATAGCGACCCTCATAAGGTTTTCAATGGCTAATTGTTTCGGGATTGCCTTGGGAGTGGATTGCCATGTCCTTCTCCCATTCAGGAAGCATTGTTGTTGGTAGTGGTAGGTGCCATGGAGTCGTGTCTGACTCACAGTGACTCTTGTAGAGTTTTCAATGGCTGATTATTTCGGGATTGCCTTGGGAGTGGATTGCCACATCTTTCTCCCATTCAGCAAGCATTGTTGTTTGTGGTGGGTGCCATCAAGTTGTGTCCGACTCATAGTGACCCTCATAGGGTTTTCAATGGCTGACTGTTTCAGGATTGCCTTGGTAGTGGATTGCCAGGTCCTTCTCCCATATACAGCACTTAGTAAGTGCAATATTATATATACTGAGCCACATAGGCTTGGCTTTGTTTTTTTTAAAATAGTCCTCTATGTCAAAGGAAGAATGTGAAAATTCAATCAAAGTTCCTGGGATGAAGTCTCTACTTTATTGCTTAATAAGCTAAATGGCTTCATCTCTGAACTTCTGTTTTCCCTTTGTGAAAAATAGAAAATGATGCTGGGCACCATGGCACTCACCTACAATTCCAGCGACTCAGGAGGCTGAGGCAGGAGGATCGCAAGCTCAAGGCTAAAGACAGCCTGTACAACTTAGCAAGACCCTGTCTCAAAATAAAAAAAATAAGAAAGGGGGCTGGGAATACAGCTCAGTGATAGAGCACTTGGCTTGCATCCACGAGACTCTGGGTTCAAAACACTAATATTGAAAAAAAAGGTGAGAATAGCTACTTCAAATGAGGGCTTAGTTTATTTAACCAACAATCATTACTGAATATTCAGATTTTTCCAGTCAGCATTAAAAGTCCTAAGTTTGTAGCCTTCTTCCTTTTCTGTGGTCCTAGGGGTTGAACCCAAGGCCTCGTGCCTGCATGCTTTGCAAGTGCTGGACCACTGAGCTGTACCCCCAGCCCATATTTTTAATTTTTTGAGACAGGGTCTCGCTAAGTTACGCAGACTGCCTCTGGTCTCGAACTTGCGACCCTCCTGTCTCTGCCTCCCAAGCTGCTGAGATTACAGGGGTGCACCACTGCACCCGGCTATAGCCTCCCTCTGTAAAGAACTCAAACAAAAGGAAAATACAGTGTGAAAGACTTCCAGTTTCTATTCTGACACATACAGGGATGGGAAGTCAAGCCCCTTGTCCTCACAATAAGAAAACACTGACTGAGATAAAATCCAACGGCTTTTATTGCCCCCACAGAGAACTGAAGTGTCAGGACAAACCATCACCCAAATTCTAGCCCACAGCCATTCCGCTGTGGCATCAGATCCCATCAGATCTCAGAAGCTAAGTAGGATGGGGCCTGGTTATTCCTTGGATGGGAGACCACCTGAGAACACCAGGTGCTTTAGGCTTGGGAGAAGGACCTGGCAACCCACACCCAAAAAACAATCAGCCATTGAAAACCCTATGAACAGCAGAGATGCACTGACAATAGTGTTTTGCCTGTTGCCCATAGGGTTGCTATGAGTTGGACATCGACTTGACGGCACCTGACAAAAACTCCCTCGGAGAACTGACGTGTCAGGACAAACCATCACCCAAATCCTAGAGAGACAGATACATCTAGAGAATTGCAACCTAAATCTGTTACATGGAGTGGAGGCTGCTGGAGCCACTCACGGTCCCTGCACGATCATCTTGGTAAGTCAAGGGACTCAGGTTGGAAGTCTGAGTAGGACTGGGCAGAGTACAGTCAGCTCCCTGAGGCCACGCTTCTCTGGACTGTACCTCCAGGAGCCCCACCAAAGTCTCATGGTGATGTCCTGAGAAAACTGCCCCATGGCTGTGGCAGGGAGAAGAGTGTGGTCTCCGCAGCAGAGGCCTGCTCTCGGGGAAAGGGGGTGTCAGGCGCAAGGGCACTCTTCCCAGTTTAGCTGCCTCTCACTCTTCCTCCAAAGATGCACGTGATTGGGATTACCACAAGGAGAAGAAACAGAGAATGAGCTGCAGAGATCCTTGAAGTAATGACGGCAGAGAACTTCCCAACATTAGTGGCGGACATCAAACCACTGTTCCCGGAAGCTCAAAGAACACAAAGCACAAACACAAAAATAAGGAAAAGAATAAAAAAGACAGAGTCCCTATGGATACAGCAGCCAATTCCGGAAAATTGGATAAAATAAGTCTCAAAAAATATACAAACATGCACTCACTAAAGAAAAAAGAGCTGGAATTTAGCTCAGTTGGTAGAGTACCGCTTTGAAGCCTCTGAGGTCCTGGGTTTGATTCCCAGCACCACAAAAATGGGAGAAGGATGTGGCCATTCACTCCCGGGGCAATCCCGAAATAGTCAGCCATTGAAAACCTTATGAAGGTCTCTATGAGTCGGACTCAACTGCAAGGCACCTAACAACAACAACAACAAAGAAAAATGGTAACAGAACAAATTAAATATATGGCACACAACTGAGGCAAAGTTGAAAGGAAAAATTTTATGACATTAAATGTTATGAGGAAAAGTATAAATCATAATTTTTTGTCTACAGAACCTGCAAAAAAAGAGAGAAAAATAAGCCCAAAGGAAGAAAATAATACTTCTAAGAGCAGAAATAAATGCCATAGAAAACAGGAAAACAATTCAGAAAATAAACAAAAAGGTGGCAAGGCTGTGGAACACCAGTGACTCTCATCCACTGACAGAGTGAATGATGATGCAGTCGCCCTGGGCACTGCATGACAGTTTCCTACAAAGCTAAACACCATCTTCCCATACAATCCCATAGCACTTCTCCTGCATCGATCTCCAACTGATTTGAAAATAATCATCTGCCCAAAAATCTGCGCAGGGACATGCATAGCACATGCTCACTAATGAGCACCAAGAACTAAAGGGGCCAAGATGCCCTTCAACAGGTGACTCAATAAACAAACTGCAGCATATAGGCATAGGAAAGTATTTCCTTAATAGGACTCCAATTGCTCAAGAAATTGCAACAAGAATAGATAAATGGGATCACATGAAATTAAAAAGCTTCTGCACAGCAAGAGAAACAATTAACAGAGTCAAGGAAACCCCCACATCCATCCTGTGAATATAATTTGCTGATAAAAAGAAATGTGGTATCAACCTAGGAAAAGACATGGGCAAATCTTAAGTGCATATTCCTGAACAACAGAATCCAGTTTGAAAAGGCTACGTATGGTAAGATTCCATTTGTGTGGCATCTGGACAAGTTCAAATCACTGGCTGTGCAGATCTGTGAATGTCAAGGACTTGAAGTAGTCTGGGAAAAGGTGAGGCAAAGGGTATTTTTTGAGGGGAGGAGACTATTTTTATGATAATGTAATGGTGGACATGGGCTGGGATTTGGCTCAGTGGGTAGAGCGCTGCGCTGCAGTCTCTGAGGCCCCGAGTTCAATTCCCAGCACTGCAAAAATGGGAGAAGGGCCTGGCAATCCACTCCCAAGGCAATCCCGAAGCACTCAGCCATTGAAAACCCTATGAGGGTCGCTGAGTCGGATACCGACTCGATGGCACCTAACAACAACAACAACAAAATGGTGGACATATAACAATATGTATCTGTTGAAACCCACAAACAGAACAGAGAGTAGAATTCAATGTACTCAAATTAAAACAAAGTCACGTAGGACATCGGATTTTCCAAGATGGGATGCAGAGAGTAACCAAAGAATCTGACTGTATTACAAACATAAGAATCCACTTCACTGAAGAGGCTGAGGAAAGAGGTGTCAACTAACTTTGGAGAGTAACTAACTTACAAATTTGTCAGTCTTTAATTCACAAACCTAACCATCATTTTTCTAAAACTAGACCTTAGTATTTTAAATGAAATTGGAAGGATGCTTGAATCATCCTAAAATCTGAGTCACAGATGCTTGCAAATTAAGTCTGCACAGATGCCTTCAAATCCACATGGTACCAAGGACTGGGTGAGCAAATGCAGGCATCTCCTGCTTAACACCAGTGTCCCCCCCTGAAAACCTTATGTTGCACACAAATCAGGGACCAACTTCTGACTATCTTTAGTACAAATCATATAAATGAAAGAACCTTCTAGCAGTTTCCTTGAAGGCAACTAAAATGCAGCAAAACATTCACATAGAGATGATACATCATCGAGTCAGAATGTGAAATGCTATGAAAAAATATTGCATTTTAACTGCCAGGGTGATCATTAATGGTTATTTTGGATGCAAGGAAAGTTGTGAGTGGAAAGAAGGAATGCCGGAGATGCTCTGTGCACCACTGATGTTGTTGTTGTTAGGTGCCGTCGAGTAGCTATCCGACTCATGGCGACCCTCTGTACAACAGGGGAAACACTATTGTCAGTGCTTCTCTGCTGTTCATACAGTTTTCAATGGCAGATTGATTTTTGGGAGGGGGTTGCCAGGTTCTTCTCCCAAGCCTACAGCACCTGGTGTTTCCAGGTGGTCTCCCATCCAGGTACTAACCAAGCCCGACCCTGCTTAGCTTCCGAGATCTGACGGGATCGGATGCCACAGGGCTACGGCTGCAGGCTTTCACCAGTGATACTCCACGTGCATTCCCCCAGTGTCCTCAGGTACTTTCCATGCTCTGCCAGCCACATGTGGAATATAACCGGAGGCTTTTCTTGCACATCATTTTGCTAACATACATGTACATATGCATATTTCTTTTTTATTGATCACACTGTCCCAGGCTCAGCCAGCCAGATCTTCTTCGGGTTGGCTTCTGTGTCCATTTGCCATCTGTCCACACTCTTTGAGCATTTCCTTGTAATCCAGAACAACTGAATTCTCCAGTCTCATTTTTGCTTCTTCCTATTCCAGTCCTGGGCTGGGATTTAACTTAGTTGGTAGAGCACTGCTCTGCAGCCTCTGAGCTCCTGGGTTCGATTCCCAGAATCACAAAAATGGGAGAAGAAAGTGGCAATCCACTCCCTAGGCAAGTCCGAAACAATCAGCCATTGAATACCCTATGAGCATTGCTATGAGTCAGACACGACTTGATGGCACCTAACAGCAACAACAACAACAACAACAACACTCCAGTCCTGCATTCAGCCATCTCTCCACAAGTCCTGGTTCTTTCTAGTGGAGAACGGGACATAGAAGCCATAGTCGGGGGCTCAATGTGCTCATTGCTAGTGAGGTGTTGCAGTGCTGATGGTCTCTCAGGGGTCACACCACTTCCTCCAACACCTATAAGACTTATGCTAGCATTCTCCCTTCCCATGGACATAACTACCTTCTCTGTCAGTGGGAATCCTGGCTCCTAGGGGCCTCCACCTACTTAGCCACCCACATCTATATGCAGCCATCTGCCAGCACCACCACAGATGAGCACAGACTTCCTCACCCCTTTGGGTTCTGTTACCCAACACTGGGATGTGAAAAATGGTAAGGGAAGAAAAGTAGAACATAAAGGAGGCAGAACTAGAAGATTTTAAAAATAATAATTAACACAAATTGCTGGGCATGGTGGCGCACGCCTGTAATCCCAGGGGCTTGGGAGGCGGAGGCAGGAGGATCGCAAGTTCGAGACGAGAGGCAGTCTGCATAACTTAATGAGACCCTGTCTCAAAAAGTAAAAAAAAAAAAAAAAAAAAAAGGGCTGGGGGTGCAGCTCAGTGGTCCCGCACTTGCAAAGCATGCAGGCGCAAGGCCCTGGGTTCAACCCCCAGTACCACCAAAAAAAAAAAAAAAAATTTAAGACAATCTCCCAAACTGAAAGCTGGCATTATAGAGCAGCCCGATTTGGAAGAAATGAGGCTCTAGGGCTTCCCTGAACTGTGTGCCCTGTCTTGGGGATGGGCCGTGGTCGGTTTTTCTCAGGTGAGGCAAATCTGCAACTCAGCTTTGTGTTCTGAGTTTATCCACAGAAGCGAATATTGCTCTGCCATTCATCCTCATGTAAAATAGATGCCAAATTACTTTTAAAAATCCAGAGCATTTGCATCTGTGTCACTGAGACTCATCCATTCATCCATGCTGACAGCTCTCCAGCTTCCCTTGGCAAATAAATCCCTGTCTTAAAAAGTGGCAAACGCTGATCCTGCCTTGTCTTCTCTATAAAAGTGCGCTTTTAAGAAGCCCTAGCGTCCTCCTTTCCAAGTATAAGCCTGATAGGTCTCGGCAAGTGGAAGATTTAGGAGGTGCCCTACATAGAAAACGCAGGGATCAGTAGACTTCTAATTTAATGTTCCCTTTAGACCGTGCGCCAAAAGGAAAAATGCCTTGGTCTGCTGAGCATAAATGCTTTACCTGTTGGAAGAGGACCAAAATACAACGGGAATAATTAGAAATCCTTTGTTGTTGTTGCTAGGTGCCATCGAGTCGGTATCCGACTCATAGCGACCCTCTGTACAACAGGGGAAACACTATTGTCAGTGCTTCTCTGCTGTTCATAGGGTTTTCAATGGTGGATTGATTTTTGGGAGTGGGTTGCCGGGTCCATCTCCCAAGCCTACAGCACCTGGTGTTCCCAGGCGGTCTCCCATCCAAGTACTAACCAGTCCTAACCCTGCTTAGCTTCCGAGATCTGATGGGATCGGATGCCACAGGGCTACAGCTGCAGGCATAGAGATCCTTTAGCCCCTTAATATTGTGATAGGAACTGCAGAGGAGAACAGAGAACAGATACATCAGGTAGTTCTACAAGACTCATCCGGGACTTGGGGAGAGGCAAAGGAAAGTATGTATGCCATCTCTGACACAAATATCTGGAGCTCCAAAAGAGGGTGAGCCCAATGTGTTTCTGGTGACACAGATAAGGAATCTGGAGGTGCACCTTCTTTTTAAAAGATACTCCATTAATGGTGGCTCTTATTACTTCTAGAGAGGGTGAAGTGCGAAATTTGAGGTAATGGCAAGGCTTCTAATTTTGTTGTTGTTGTTGTTGCACTGGGGGTTGAACCCAGGGCCTCGCGCGTGCATGCTTTACAAGTGCTGGATCACTGAGCTGCACCCCCAGCCCATTTTTTTTTTTTTTTACATTTTTGAGATAGGGTCTTGCTAAGTTACGCATACTGCCTCTGGTCTCAAACTTGAGATCCTCCTGCCTCTGCCTCCCAAGCCACTGGGATGACAGGCGTGTGCCACCGCGCCCAGCTGGCATTTTTTTAATTGAAGTGCAATGCACCTGTAGAAGCGTGCACACGCCTTACGGAGGTGTGGAGCTCAGTGTCTTAAATTATAGCAGCAGCATAGCCTGGGAAAACTTGGAATTTGCCTCCTAAGACTTCCCCTGGGCCCTCTGTTTCCTCTTGTCATAACTCATAATGGCACGCACAGCATAGCCGGGAGCTGTGCCCAACAGGTTACAGCCTGAAATGCACACTTCCTTCTAAAAACAAAGTCAAACAGAAGAAAAGAAAAGCGACACAGACTCTTGTCAGATTAGGCTGAGACACAGGCTAAAAGCTCTGACTTCCCTGGGAAAGACCTCCAGCGTCAGGAAGCCCATCTCGCGATAGGTCAGGCAGCTTCCACTGCACCATGATCTCTCCTGACAGCAACTGTCACGTTCCAATTATTTGCAAAACACTACTTGCAAGGGGAGAAGGACTGGGCAACCCACTACCAACAATCAATCTGCCATTGAAAACCCTATGAACAGCAGAGAAGCACTGACAATAGTGTTTCACTTGTATGCAGGGTCGCTATGAGTTGGATATCAACTCCACAGCACCTAACAACAACAACTTGCAAGAGACTCCGGTTTCTGACCACAGCCCCGTGTATTTCCACGAAGTGTGAGGAGCACATGCATGGAAACCTTTGCATTCAGTCGCTTCCCCAGGTCCTAACACATGTCCAGACTTAATGAAGGGAAGGACAGCTGAGGATCCCTGAGGCCTGCAACTAGATGGCATAATGCAGACGAGACAGGGCAGGTTGCCTGACCTAGAACAGCTCATTGGTGCCTAAGGGATGCTAGCGGAGCATCTCAAAGCCAGCCAGGGCCCTGTCTATCCAGATAAAGCCAGAGACCCACGAGGTCGACCAGCGAGAATTCCCAGTGCGCGCCTGTTTGCGAGCAGGTCTTACAAAACAAAACAAATCTGTCTTAAAGGAACTCTATCTAAAGGAAGGCGGGGGCTCACACTGCCAGTGGAGATGACCCGGCTGGGGTCATCCACTGGCATCCTGCCAGAACATGACAGCAAAGGGCCATTGTGTCCATTCTGTCCATATAATACTTGGAGTTTAACTTTGGACTCAACCTAGTGAAATGTCACTTAAGCACAAAGTCAAGATGCAATACTTCAGGATTGGGTAACAAAATCTCCAATTGTGATTCCTTGACACTTTTTTTTTTTTTTTGGCAGTACTGGGGTGTCAACCCAGGGCCTCACGCCTGCATGATCTGCAAGTGCTGGACCACTGACCTGCACCCTCAGCCCATTTTTCTTACTTTTTGAGATAGGGTCTCGCTAAGTTACGCAGACTGCCTCTGGTCTCGAACCTGCAATCCTCCTGCCTCCGCCTCCCGAGCCACCAGGATTACAGGCGTGCACCACCATGCCTGCTCCTTGATACCTTTATGGCACAGCGGAAGTACATTCAATGATAAGATGCCCACTTCCAGGGGACTAAGGAAGCCTTTTCTGTGGAGTAAAGTGGGCAAGGTACAGCAGTATCCATTAGAGTTAATATTTGGGGTCCTTTTCTGAATTTTCAGAATTGGAATCTATTCTTTTAAAGTGCACAGGGCCAAGATGGGTGCCACGGCGCATGCCTGTGATCCCAGCATCTCTGGAGGCTGCGGCAGGAAGAAGGCGAGCCTGAGACCAGAGTCAGCCTGCACAACTTAGGGGAACTCTGTCTCAAAATAAAAAATAAGGAAGAGGCTGGGGTGTGGCTCCGTGGTGGGGCACTTGCTTAGCTTGCGTGAGACCCTGGGTTCAATATGGCAAAATAAAAACAAAACAAAATAAAAATAAAGCACACAGCACCATGAGTAGCATTAGCAGCACTGAGAGTATGCTGTTGAGACCACTGTTGTTTTTTCATTGTGAATTTCATGGATGCTTCATCTCTGTGTTCCTTCCACACAAATCACAGCCCACTTCCTCTCCTGGGGTGGTAAAGGCGCTGCAATACCTATTCAACTGAGTTATGTCCTCTCTGTTCCTAGGAGTGACCAGCTCGATTCTGAATTCATATATGAAACCTCTAATCCCAAACAGCCTGCAGCCGTAGCCCTGTGGCATCTGATCCTGGCAGATCTCAGAAGCTAAGCAGGGTTGGGCCTGGTTAGTACTTGGATGGGAGACCGCCTGGGAACACCAGGTGCTGGAGGCTTGGGAGATGGACCCGGTAACCCACTCCCAAAAATCAATCCACCATTGAAAACCCTATGAACATCAGAGAAGCACTGACAATAGTGTTTCGCCTGTTGTACGTAGGATTGCTATGAGTCAGATACCGACTGGATGGCACCTAACAACAACAACAACAATCCTAAACAAGGCCTGCAGCCATAGCCCTGTGGCATCCGATCCCGTCAGATCTCAGAAGCTAAGCAGGGTCGGGCCTGGTTAGTACTTGGATGGGAGACCGCGTGGGAATACCAGATACTGTAGGCTTGGGAAAAGAACCTGGCAACCCCTTCCCAAAAATCAATCCACCATTGAAAACCCTATGAACAGCAGAGAAGCACTGACAATAGTGTTTCACTTGTTGTACATAGGGTCGCTATGAGTCAGACACCAACTTGATGGCACATAACAACAACAATAATAATCCCAAACAAGCACCCCAGCATGTAGCTCTATGTGGAGACAAGGTCTTTGGAGGGTGATGAAGGTAGGATGATGCTGGTCATGCAGCCCCTGATTCACGACTGACGCCCGTGTAAGAAGAGGAAACTGGAGGCGGTTCCGGCTTAGTGGTAGAACACTTGCCCAACACGTGCAGGGCCCCAGGTTCCATCCCCATCAGTGGAGAGACTGCAGGGTGGGGCGGTGAGGACATGACTATAAAAGGAGACAGCAGAAGAGTCTCCGTGCAAAGAGAAGACCAGGCAAGGACCCATGAGAAGACCCCATCTAAAGCCAAGGAGAGAAGCCTCAGAAGAGACAAACATACCCGGCTTTGATCTCGGACTTGAAGCCTTCAGAATTGTGAGAAAATCGCCCTCTGTAGTTGAAGCCATCCAGCCTGTGGTATTTGTTACGGAAACCCCCGCAGACCCATGCAAGGCTCCCACCTTGACCTGGTATTTGAAATCAGGCAAACGTTCTCCCAGCAAGTCCAAGCTCTCTCCCCTAAAGCCAGTTCCAGAATAAATTCCAGGTCATTGGTGCCTGAAAAGCTCAGCCCAGGAGCCCTATGACCTCGGTCCTCATGAACCCCTTCCCTCTAGGTTGCTCCTTTCCTCTGCTCCCGCATCTTTTGTTATTTCTCTTGCCTCTTCTATTCTTTCCTACTCTACTGCTCCTTCCTAATTGCCAGTGGATCGTTTTACTCTGGCTATGATGCAGCATTTTAGATGTTCACCATATTTGTCTAACATAAAAGAGAACCGAGGATGTGAGAATCTTTTAATACATTGTGCATTGTTCAGCTTCCACAGGGAGTGCTTCCCTGTAGGGAGAAATTGGAAGGAAATTGGCGAAAACCCCCAAATGGGGAAAATGGCTAAATCTAGGGAAAATGAAAGTAACTTGGTTGGACGTTTGTACAAAACCCTTCACAAATCCCCTGAAACCTGATTGGACAATTGGACTCAAAGCTGATTGGCTCAGGCCATTCCATGGGTGAGCTATATAAGGAGCTACACTGTAGCAGCTTGATCCTTTTTCACCTGGATCTTCAACCACCAACAAGGAAAGACCACATTCTTGCCCAGACCACCGATGAGGAAACAGCTCTCCCCACTGTCTTGCCCAGACCTTCAGTGAGGAAAGAATGCTCTCCCATGGCGACCATCAACAAGGAAAGAACCCGCTCTCTGTCTGATCACCGATGAAGAAAGAACTCTCTCCTCGTGACCACTGAGAGGACCAACATGGGTGTTTGCCCCTGGAAGGCAAAAGCACCCGAGGCTTTTCCTTTCTCCCATCTCCACCGGTGTCCCGAAGGCCACAGGAGTCCACACCCCTCACACAAGGGTCCCAAGTGAATTGTGTTTAGTATCTGTGTGCGCGGTGGTGCCGCCCATCCAAACACTCAGGCCCGATGAGGAGGCATGCACCCCACACTTTCCCATGAATCCGTGAATAGCACTCACTGACTGTGCTCATGGCTTTCAGTTTCCACACCCACATTTAAGGACATAACTTTCTTGTGCTCTGAGCTTCCAAATTTCCAGAGGCTGATGCTGTGCTGAAATGACAGCCCTTTCTTCTCCGGACTAAAACCGGGCTCTGCCCCAGCCAACCCTCAAACTCACTACCTGTCCCGAGCTGCCTGCAGGGCCCCATCAAAGCCTGTTCCCCTTACCCACAGGTCTCTGCCTGCGTACAAAGGGCCCCACTGCCCTCCCCTCCACACACACACATACACACGACTCCCACTCCTTGTCAGGCATTGACGCCTACGTCAACCCTGCAACATAATCATGTTCATCCAGAATACAACCCAGCCATGCTTTGACTTGCCCCACTTCACACCATCTAGGAGTGGCAGAACCCGGATCTCATCCCACACTGAGCTTTGGAAAGGTCCTTCTGTCCCCATTGGGCATCTGCCTCACTGTCCCCTTGATTACACCAACTCCTAAAGACCTAAGGGATTTTCTTACTGATTTAAGAGAAACACTCATCCTTGCTCCAGAAATACAATGTTTCTCTTCACATCCCTTCCCGCCTCTCCATCATAAAACAGATGAGAAAGTTGAAAAGAGCCACAGAATCTGGCTTGCTTTTGAGACTTGCCCAGAATGCAAGACTCTTAGTGGGTACAACAGGATAAAAGTCTTCTTTAAGAATGATTCTGTTGCTAGGGACCACTTCTTGTATCAAAGAGGGAAAAAGAACTCTCCTAGCCAAGATTCACATGGGAAAACAGCCTAGTTCTCTCCTTCCATAAAGCTTTTCATAATTAAGACATGTAAGTTAAGTACATTAACATTTCTTCAAGGCTCTAGGCACCAACGAAGGTAGAGAAATGATTATTTCTGATATCCTCAAAGGATCTTAAAATCTGAAAGAAAATTATTTCTAAGAAGTAACCTTAGAGCTGCTACAGAGTTAAATTTTGGGTGCTGAATATTGAGCTAAGATCTGTCTTTGCAGATGGAGCCAGTAAATCACGTTCAGAATTTGTGCAAAGGCCCAGCACTAATTAGAAGTCCATTTGTCACACAGGGTGGAGGAGATGCTAC
This sequence comes from Pedetes capensis, assembly GCA_007922755.1. Taxonomy (NCBI): domain Eukaryota; kingdom Metazoa; phylum Chordata; class Mammalia; order Rodentia; family Pedetidae; genus Pedetes; species Pedetes capensis. The sequence continues at coordinate 106,657 of VMDO01001779.1, forward strand.
CATGCGCAGGATATAGGCTGCAGAGTCTGATCCATCTGGGTTATCATTGGGCACAGGCACTCACAAACTCTGGGACCTTTGGCAAGTTATTACCCTATCTCAGTTTCTTCCTCTGTGAAATGGGGATAACAATAACACTGACTTCCTCAGTGCTGAATATTGTTAGAATGATGCCTGGCACAAATTTTAGTGCCACTTGTGTTTGTTTAATTAAATAAACAAAAACACATAGCTTGTATTGTTGTTGTTAGGTGCCATAGAGTCAGTATCTGAATCATAGCGACCCTCATAGGGTTTTCAATAGCTGACTGTTTCGGGATTGCCTTGGGAGTGGATTGCCAGGTCCTTCTCCCATTTTTGCAGTGCTGGGAATTAAACTCAGGACCTCAGGGACTGCAGCGCAGCGCTCTACCAACTGAGCCAAATCCCAGCCCATAGCTTGTATAAATTTGACTATTTTTTACGTACCTTATATAAGTGGAATAAGGCAGTGATTGCTTATTTAACTTAACATAATGACCCCTAGCTTCATCCATGTTGTGGCAAGCAATAGGATTTCTTTTCTTTCTTTTTTAGGACTGAGTAATATTCCATTGTTTGTATACCCCACATTCTCCATGGTATCTGAAATTGTCAAACTCTGAGAAGCAGAATAGAAAGGTGGCAGCCAGAAGCTGGGGAAGGGGAAGTGGGGATTCATTACTCACTGGGTAGAAGGTTTCAGTAATGCTTGATGAATAAGTTCTGGAAATCTGCTGCACAACATAATTCATACAGTTAGTAATAAGTTGTTCACTTTGTGTGTGTGTGTGTGGTACTGTGGGTAGAACCCAGGGCCTCGCCCTTGCATGCTCTGCAAGTGCTGGACCACTGAGCTGCGCCCTCAGCCCATTTTTTACTTTTTGAGACAGGGTCTAAGTTACACAGACCGCCTCTGGTCTCAAACTTGTGATCCTCCTGCCTCCACCTCCCGAGCCGCTGGGTTCCAGGTGTGCGCCACAGTGTCCGGCGCACAGTTGTTCACTTTTGAATATTGAATAGACAGAGCTCATGTGAGATACTCTTACTACACATGTACGTGCGCGCGCACACACACACACACACATACACACACACACACACAACCACCACCAGGGAACACATAGAAGGCTTTGGAGGCAATGTATCTATTTGGTACCTCTATGGTGGTGATGGTGTCACTGGTATGCACATATATCCCAAACCATAAAGACGTTACATATATTAAATATGTACAATTTTTGTATATAAGTGATAGCTTGGTAAAGTTGAAAAAAGCATTCAACAATAACATACATGGGAAGAAAGTGGCAGTGAGATGAAGGAGCCCCAGTTTCTGGTCTAAGTGCTTACTGACAGGAAACTGAGATTGCATAAGCCACAGAATCCTTTGAACCTCAATTTTCTGATATGTACAATGAGAAACTTGAACTCGACAACTTTAACAATTTCTTACCAAAAGAGGCAACGCCATTGGCCATAATGCGTCATGTCACAAGAACCTTTAAGTGGCATGTCTAAAGGATTGCAGGTTAGCCAGCCCATGCACCTTCCAATATGATAAAAACTTGCACCAAGAGCTGAGAATTAATAAAATGCAAGTGGCTATGGAAAAGACAATAAACTATGGCATAGTTACTTAATTTTCCTGGCCTTTTGGAGAAATTCCATGAACGAAAAAGAAGAGTTGTGGCAGAAGCAACTTTTGTTGCCTTGTCCTTGCTGTTGGTAGGTGCCATTGTGACCCTACGTAGAACAGAATGAAACACTCCTGGACACTGGGCCATGCCCGGCACTATTGTCAGCGCTCTTCTCCTGTTCATAGGGTTTTCATGGCAGATGGTTTTTGGGAATGGGCTGCCCGGCCCTTCTCCCAATCCTACAGCCCCCAGTGTTCCCAGGCGGTCTCCAAACCAAGGACTAACTCAGCCAAGCTTAGCTTCCAGATCTGATGGGATCGGATGCCAAGATGGTACGGCTGCAGACTTGGTTGCCTTACTGAGTACCAAATCTCTTTGTCATCAATCAAAGATAGGGCAGGCTCATCGGAGTGGGATGGAGGGAGTCTCCCTGGTAGTAATTTCTTCCTGTGGGGAAGAAGAATACCCTGTGTCTTCTTCTCTGCCTCAGGTTCAATTACAAGCCCACAGCACACTTAAACCTATGAGATGCACGCTTCAGGGCGGCTGAGCAGGAGAGGAAGGAACGGAAGGACTGAGCTTCCCGTCAGTGCATCCGGAAACACAGGGAGGGTGGGGTTACGTTTCCTTTGCATTCCCTTTGGCACTGGCTTAGGAAGCACACGGGCTACGGGGACACCCAAGCCATGGCTTCCCCGCAGTGGAGCATGTACCAATAGCGCCCTGGGCTGAGTGCTAGGATCGGAAGGAAGGGAGTCATTATTTCCTGCATCACGACATTTCAAGAGTGATGTCTATCATCAGTTCCCTCTCAATTAAAAGCGCTGGTCCTTCGATCCAAAGACCCATTGACCTCTCTTTCAAGGACTAATAAATTCCTTAGGGCTGGGATTTAGCTCAGTTGGTAGAGCATTGCTCTGCAGTCTCTGAGGTCCCAAGTTTGATTCCCAGCTCTGCAAAATGGGAGAAGGACCTGGCAATCCACTCCCGAGGCAATCCCAAAACAGTCAGCCATTGAAAACCCTATGATGGTTACTATGAGTTGGATACTGACTCGACGGCACCTAACAACCTAACTAATAAATTCCTTAGAGAAACAAGGTCCTAAAAGTGAGGGTCACCCTCAAGGTGGAGCAGTGCCAGGTGAGGTGAGCATTCTACAGACCTGCACTAAAGGCACCGTCACCTGATCCCATGTCCTCCCTTCCAGCAAGACCTTTGCAAAGGCAGGAAATTTCTTCCGTCATCACGCAGCAAGCAGAGGTAACTCAATTTCCCTAACGCAGAATCGAGCTTTGACCTGTTCTGGGTTTTAGCAATGTTGAGCCAGCTCTCTGGGTTCTTAAAGGAAGAGACTGAGCACACACCAAGCTACCCTGGATCATCACCAAGATGAATTGTAAATACTGTGGGCATATATATATATATATATATATATATATATATATATATATATATATGCTACCAAAGAAAAAGACAGCAAGCCAGGCGTGGTGGCGCACGCCTATGATCCCAGAGGCTCAGGAGGCGGAGGCAGGAGGATCGCAAGTTCAAGACCAGAGGCAGTCTGCGTAACTTAGCAAGATCCTGTCTCAAAAAAAGTAAAAAAGTTGGCTGGGGTGCAGCTCAGTGGTCTAGAACTTGCAGAGCATGCAGGTGTGAGGCTCTGGGTTCAACCCCCAGTACCGCAAAAAAAAAAAAAAAAAAGTATTTTTATCTAGAAAATGCATTGTTTATTGTAAAAACAAAATATTTTCCTTAATACAGTTCCTCAGATTTCACACCAGTTGAAGAATGTATTAAGTGGTAGATGTGCATGATGGCTAGGCAGGGTGCGAGAGTGGACTGAAGCAAGAAAAGAAACAAATACCCTACAGGGTGAAGGGAACTAGAGGCAGCAGCGGGGAGGGAGAGCCATGGCACAGGGCACAGAGAGTCTCATTGCTGAGGAGGAGGAGGGGGCAGCCAGCTCCAGGCCGTGAACATAAAGAGAGATGCATGTGCTCTGTATTAAGACACATTTGCTCAACCCACTGTGAACGATTAGGAAGTAAAAACAGCAGAGATTTTACTCGGAGACGACCAAACGGTGAGGCCACTTGGGGCCCGCCGTGCAGACCCGGTTCCTCCACCGACACTGCTTCAGTGGTTAAGTAGGCTTCTCAGGTTGTTTCATTTTAAACCTCAAGTTTTCAAACAACTTCAAGCCTCAAGTCCAACCTTAATTAAACCCATTGAAGAGCAAAAGAAAATAAGCTTTAAAGGTCCTTGGTGAGGCTCATAAAATTTCAGCACAACAAACCAGGAAATATTCAATTATTCTAGGACGCCGTAAACATTTCATGGCCCAGGCCTATAATTCCTTGTAAGTCCCTCTGAGCAGGGACATTGGGTCTGCACCGTCCCCCCTCCCCTCCCTTTTGCATTTGATCTTTTTTATGGACTTGAAAGATGGGTTTGCTTTTCAATTTACGCTGTCTCCCTCCACTCCAGTGCTTCAGGGAGGAGAAGCAGAGAGGTGAGGAAAAACGCACTCAGAAGGGGCTACTAACAGAGGGGTTTGCAGTGCCTAAACCATCTCCAAAGAAATGAGGGGTGCCATGACTCCCAACGCCGCACACAGGATGACAGTCAGACTCACAACTCTTGGGCAGATGCAAACCGTGTTGTCCAATGAACCAGACTCGGGGCTCCTGGGGGATGCGTTAGTCTAAGCACCCTTGGGCTGACTCGGGAACGATTTTCCCACTCTCTGCAAACCTTTGCTTCAGATCCTGCCAGCCATTCCTCAAGGCCTGGCGCTAACTTCATCCACAGTCAGCAAGAACATATGGGGGTTTGGTTTAATATTCCGGCATCGAGAACAAGTCTCACTTGCTGTGAAATGGGCCTAAGCTTGGGCCTCGATTCCAAAGGCGGGGTTTCTGCTTTGCACTTAAGTAAGCAGCCACCACCTCTGGGGAATGACCATTCACCACTGGACCCTCCTAGTCTCATAACCTGCACAAGAACCCTGTGGGCTGGCGGCTCTGGAAGCTGCACATCACAGAGGAGGAAATGGAGGCACAGAGAGGCCAAGTTCTTAAGTAAGCAACCACCACCTCTGGGGAGCCACCATTCACCACTGGACCTTCCTCATCTCATAACCCGTACAACAACCCTCTAGGGTGGTGGCTCTGGAAGCTGCACATCACAGAGGAGGAAATGGAGGCACAGAGAGGCCAAGTTCTTAAGTAAGCAACCACCACCTCTGGGGAGCCACCATTCACCACTGGACCTTCCTCATCTCATAACCCGTACAACAACCCTCTAGGGTGGTGGCTCTGGAAGCTGCACATCACAGAGGAGGAAATGGAGGCACACAGAGGCTAAGATATTTGCCAAGATCAGAAGGCTAGGGGGTAGCGGAAGCAGATTTCAAGGGCAGGAAGCCAGAGCAGAGCTGGACCACGTGGGCTCCTCTGGCTGGGCCGCCCTCTGTGATACCCAGCTCTGGTGACCAGTCCTTATTTCCTGGCCACCCCATCTCAAGCCCCCTGAACTCTCTGAGGGGCCCCTCTCTGTGGCATCTCTCTTCTGGGAAAGAAGCCTTTGCCATTCACCTGGCCCCCCCAGGCAGCTCCCTTCACCAGGCACCCCAATGCCAGCTCCCTTCCTGTCTCATTTTGCAAACACCAAAGCTCCTGGGTCTCATCCGGCTGTGTTCAGCTTTCTAAAAGGAGCTCCATCTGAAAGGCAGCAGGGTTAAGGGTGAATTGGAAATCACACCCAAAGGAAGAAGGCCTTTCCTGTACTGCTCCACAGAGGCTTGGACCTCCCTATGCACCTAGATAGAACCAAAGGGATGCACCATCCCCTCAGTGACCCTGGCTGCAGTGCAGGCGCAGTAGGTGCCCACTTGGGTCCCGAGGCCACACTGGCCCTGCCTCCTCCACATGCTTGACTTCCTGCCATAGCCGGAGTTGATGGAGATGCCAGGGGTGAGCCCAGGGCCCCCCACCTGCGGTGAAGCCTCTTGTGTCACATTGAAATCTGTTGGGATTTTTTAAATGCACCCCATAACTAGGGTTTCTCATACTAGCCTGAAGGACTGGCCTCTAGGTGACCCCAGGGCCACATCCCACTCACTCACTCCTACCCCTCCCATCACCCTTGACCAGCCTGACCCAGCCTCAACCACCTCAATTTTGATTGGCTACCCCTAGCACCCCAGTTAAATAACTGCCCCTACCTGGCAGGTATGACAGTTTACCTGCTGTACCTGCCAGGAATGTGCCCTGATTGGCTAACCCCAGTACACACCCCCTCCCAGGACCCTATATAAGCAGGTCCCCGGACCCCACCTCATGCTTTATCTCTCACCATCCCTCAACTGCTGTCCAGACCCCATCACCTCGATCCAGTGCTCCCTAATCCAGCGGAAGATCTCCAAGCAAGCCAACACATCAAGACCAGGGGCCCCAAAGTTCTGAAGGCTACAAGCAAGCCACAAAGATGCCCCCAATTCCTCCCATCCTTGGGAAGGAGGGAGGCAGAGAAACAGTCAGCCATTGAAAACCCTATAAGGGTCGCTATGAGTCGGACTGGACTGGACGGCATCTAACAACAACAACAAGTTTAAATTGAAGAAGATTTGAACAACAAAATTGCAAGCTTGTTCTAAAGGACATAGGTAGAAGGCTGCACCTAAAATCCTTTTCAGGCATGCACAGAGCAGCTGTAAAATTGATCCTGTACTGAGATGCAAAGAAGTAAATTTTAGTAAATACCGAAGAATCGATATTACACAGGCCATGAATTTTGAATTCAGTTGGGAATTGTCCTTCCCTCCAATCCGGGCTCAAAGCAAGCAGAGATGGAGCCTTAAAATTCATCGAGAAGAACCATTCTGCTGCCAAGTAAATCACGCCACTGGGTCCACCTCGCCCGCTCTAACATGACGTCGTGTGTCTCGGTGGTGAACAAACCCAGCTCTCTGAATGGCCCCATAACTTTCTGCCATGCTTTGTTTTGCAGTGGATCCAATGGCTCATTCCCCCCAAATGCTTTAAAACCTATTCCCCAAGAATTCAACCTCCCACTCTCCACCTCTAAGCCCCCCAGGACCTTGGTGATGCTTCAGACCACCAGGGCTCCACCTGATGCCTCTCAAATTTGGATTTATAAATCACCTAAGGTAACGTTGTTGTTGTTAGGTGCCTTCCAGGCAGGTCTGACTCATAGCGACCCTACGTACAACAGATGAAGCACGATTGTCCTGCTTCTCTGCTATTCATAGGGTTTTCAATGACTGATTGTTTTTTGGGAATAAGTTGCCGGGTCCTTCTCCCTAAGGTAACATAGATCCTTTTAAAACACAGGAATAATTATAATTAATGGGAAAACACCTGATGTTTTCTTCCTCATCCTCACGTTGCCATTTTTAAGAGAGAAAGAAATAATTACTGAGGAATTCCTGAGTTTGGAACAGAGCAAGGGAGGGCAAGCACCAGTGGTGGGTGTGGGAGAGTGTACGAGTGAGTGCGGAAGTGGATGTGCAGATGTGTAAGTGTGTGGATGTGCAAGCGTGTGAGTGCATGATTGTGAGCGTGTATGCATGAGAAAGGTATGTGTGTGAATGTATGAGCACGTAAATGTGCATGTACATTAGTCAGCTTCATGTTACTATAACCAAAGTACCCGGGACGGTTAATTTATAAAGAGAAAAGGTTTGCTTCTGTTCAGTGTTCTGGAGAAAAGGTATGGGCTGGGATTTGGCTCAGTTGGTAGAGCGCTGCGCTGCAGTCTCTGAGGTCCCGAGTTCAATTCCCAGCACCACAAAAATGGGAGAAGGACCTGGCAATCCACTCCCAAGGCAATCCCGAAATACTCAGCCATTGAAAACCCTATGAGGGTCGCTATGAGTCGGATACCGACTTGACGGCACCTAACAACAACAACAACAACAACTATTCGTGGTTCCGGAGGGTGCCCCATGACTTTGGGCCTCTGGCACGGGCAGCGCATACAGCAGAGCAAACTGCTTACAGATGATCCAGGAAGCAGAAAGAACACGGGCCAGTGTCACACAGCGCCCCTCGAGGGCACTCCCCAATGACCTGGGACCCAGTGACTACCCACCAACTCTGGCCCCACCACCTCCCAACAGTGCCACTCTAGGCATCAAGCCTTGATGGGCTTTAGGGGGCATTCAACATCCAAACTCCAGCCCTGTGTGTATATGTATGACTCGCGTGTGCTTGCACATGTGCATGAGTGTGCACGTGGGGAGAGGCTGCACCGCGCAAGGTACTGTGGATCAGAGAGCAGCCTGGCAGCCGTGGGCTCTGGGGGAGGAGACCCAGCCAGCACTGCAGCAGGAGGGAGAGCTCAGGACCCACAAAGGGAGGCTGAGGTCGGCCTCCTCTCACTGCCACTTTCCCAAGTCACAGGGGGACCAGAGCAGAGCTATATTTCATTTCCTCCTGGCCCCAGGTTGTGGACCAAGAGGCCGCAGCCAGGACCTGGGAGGGCACAAGAGGCCAGCGGTTTGCAGTCCCTGGAGCCCAGACACGGTGCCCATGCAAAGCCAGGGCTCAGTCTGCACATCACAATGCTTGGGGAGCCCGGGCCCCACCCAGCGGGCAGCTGTCACGCACCATCCAAGCGTGGCAGGCAGGTCCTTCCTGGCCTCCCTGGGCCTGTGTCCCCTCAGGGCTGTGACAAAAGTGGCCAAGGTCTCGGGCTCTAACTTTTCCGTGGCCACTTTGTCCTTATGGCCCCCTAGCTGAACACTAAGCCAGCAATGTTTCAAAGCCCTGCGAAGAAAATTCGATGCATTGAGTGTGGTGGTGGTGTTAGGTGCCATCAAGTCAGTATCTGACTCATAGCAGCCCTCATAGGGTTTTCAATGGCTGTTTTGGGATTGCCTTGGGAGTGGGTTGCCACGTCCTTCTCCCATTTTTGCGGTGCTGGGAATTGAACTCAGGACCTCAGAGACTGCAGTGCAGTGCTCTACCAGCTGAGCTAAATCCCAGCCCGCATTGAGTGTAGGAAACATCAAAAGAGGATTTTCAGGCCAAGACATAGAGCCCACAGGTCTCCATGAGACCTCAGCGGCCCCTAGGTCTACCGTGGGTGAGCCAGTGCCTGCCAGTATGCCGCGTATACATAAGCCCCTGCGTGCACCCAGGCTGGCTGGCAAAGAGAGGCCTGACCAGGTATGCCGAGACAGCGCCAACTTAGGCATTATTTGGGGGGGAAGAAAATGCCCGAGCAGAATTGCTAATTAGCTATTTTGTGAATACAGAGATGCCTTCGGATACACGCTGCCATGCTATACAAAGGCCGTGATTTCCCCACACAACTGTTTGGCACATTCTATTGACCACCAGAGGAAGAGAGTTTCCAATTAATCTCCCAAGTACCCAGAAGACAACAATTTGATTTTTCTTTGTACTGTACGTTCCAGGCAATCCAAGCCATTGTTCGTTTAATTTGTTCTTGGTGTAGGAAAGGAGGATCAATATGCTAAATAAATCACATTGAACAAGTGCTTTATTAGTATTTGGCTGAATATTAACAGACTTACTGGGTCCTCTTTGTCCGGGGCTGTCGTCAACCCGCAGCGGTCAGGCTGCAGCAGGCAGCTCCTGTCACAGAGACGTCTAGCGGAGCCCTTAACGGTTATTACGGACAGATAACGTACAGTACGTTATTTAAGCATAAATGTCAGTTCCGATTTTCAGAATCTGAGTGAGGCTTAGAAAAAATTTCTTCCATTTTAATTGGCTAACCCTTCCTTTGCCACACTCACCAGTGGTTCTCAGGCTTTTGATCTGGCTGAGTGCATTCCACAAACATGGTTTACTACTGAAGTTACTGTCCTTAAAGAGCATTGGCTAGGGAGGGGGCCACTGAGGAAGAGCTACTGGCGGTTCCCAGGGCTCCCACCTGCCCCGGCCTCTGCATTCCTCGAGAATTGCTTCAGTGAGAAGAGGAAAGAGATGCTGCTCACAGTTATGACAGCACACTCTTCTTTATCATTTTTAAAAAATATTTCGTTTTGTTTGTTAGGTGCCCACGAGCCGGGTCTGACTCATAGCCACCCTATGTATAACAGCATGAAACACTCCCAGACACTATGCCATGCCTGGCACTATGTCAGTGCTTCTCTGCTATTCACAGGGTTTTCAACGGCTGAATGTTTCTTCGGAGTGGGTTGCTGGGTCCTTCTCCCAAGGTGTGCAGCACCTGGTGTTCCCAGGCAGTCTCCCATCCAAGGACTAACCAGACCCAAGCCCTGCTTAGCTTTGAAGATCTGACAGATCAGAAGCCAGGGTGGTGGTACAATTGTTGGATAAAGATTACTATTCTTCTTTATATCACAATTCTCTCTCTCTCTCCCTCTCTCTCTCTCTCTCTTTCTCCCTCTTTCTCCCTCTCTCTCTCTCTCTCCTATTCTTCTTTATATCACAATTCATTCTCTCACTCTCTCCCCCCCATAACCATCCTGTAAGAGAATATAAAACAGGTATTATCTGTCCATCTACCTATCCATCTGTCTGTGGATTAGAAAAGTGAGGTTTTAAAAATGAGTAACAATAATACCACAGGCACTCAAGTAGTATCCAGCACATTCAAGTACCAGGTGTGGGCTTGAGATTTGATCTTCCTGTCCTTTGACCCTCATGCTAGCCCTATGAACTCAGCACTATTCATGTCACTGTTTGTGATTGAAGATTGGGAAACTGAGGCACGGGTTAGTTAAGCACAGTGAAGGTCATGCCAAGAGCAGTTGATCTAAAATTCACACCAGGTATTCTGCTTCTGTGGCCTGGGCTCCTAACCACCGTGTGCTTGCGTCTCCAAGCTCAGCGAGCTGCTAAAGGTGCGTGGAGCTAGAGGTGTGCCTGGGGTCAAGACTGTCTCCTGGCAGACTCCAGGAGTCTCCACACCTAATTCTGCCCCATTCCTCTCAAGTGAAATATTTAGAACAGAATAAAACTAAGTGCCAGGATGTAGGGGAAAACTGAGAGGAAACTGACAAAAACCCCCAAACAGGGAAAATGGCTTTTAAAGATCTGGTTTGTAAATTACAAATGTAGGGAAAATTAAAGTAACCTGATTGGATGTTTGTACAAAACCCTTCACAAATCCCTTGAACCTGATTGAACAATTGGAGTCAAAGCTGATTGGCTCAGGCCATCCGTGGGGGAGCTATATAAGGAGCTGCACTGCAGCAGGTCGCTCTCCCTCACCCAGACCATCAGCAAGGAAACAGCATTCTCTCGCGAGCTCTCTCTCTCCCTCTCTCTCTCTCCCCCATCTCTGTTGCAGACCACTGATGAGGAAAGAACTCTCTCTGTCAGACCACCAACAAAGCAAGAACTCTCTCCCTCGGGACTACCGAGACCACTAACACTGAAGCATCTGCCCTTGAGGCAGTATAAGAGCTGCTAGCACTTAAAACTATATACTTTGGGTTTCTCTCCACCCTGATAAGGGCAGAGAAATAAAAAGCTGTGTTTGTCCACGCAAGGCAAAGGTGCCCAAGGCTTTTTCCTTTCTCCCATCTCTGTCTGCATTCCGGAGGGCCACAGGAGTCCATGCCCCTCATCCAAGGGTCCCAAGTGAGTTGTGTTTAGTATCTGTGTGCGTGGTGGTGCCGCCCATCTGAACATCCAGGCTGGACCAGGAGGTACGCACCCCACACCAGGAGATCTCCAAACAGTCTGTGGAGAGATGATGGCCTGAGGGTATCTGTGTGAATTCTGCCCTCTTTTCCTCCCAGCACACCCTGCAGAGGACCGCCCCTCCCCTGACACCCTGCACATCTATGGCAGTGGCCAAAGCCACCTGCCACATTTTCTAACAATACACAGCCTGGCGGAGAAGGCCGTGGCTCATCTTTGTCCCTTTGGCATGTGGTCTGCCCCAAGAAAATCCTCAACCAAGTCTGCTGCATGAACTGGGAAGACAGAATATAACAAAAATTTCCCTGAACTTTCTAAATATTTGCACCAAGGCAACACACTTGGTGTCCATTGCCAGTGCTTTCTCATTCACGGGCTCCAGATGCCTGCATTAATCCTTCCTGGGTAAAAAGGTCACGCTCCCTGACCCAGAAAATCATCTTCAAAGTCATCAATGCTGCCTCCATATGGACGGGGGTTGAGATACTCAGACCACAAAATGTGTAGCCTTAGTCTTCTGCCATAAATGATTTTAATTTTTTTTTCTTTTTTCTTTTTTTTTTTTTGCAGTACTGGGGGTTGAACCCAGGGCCTCATGCTTGCATGCTCTGCAATTGCTAGACCACTGAGCTGCACCCCCAGCCCATTTTTTTTTTTTACTTTTTGGGACAGGGTCTCGCTAAGTTATGCAGACTGCCTCTGGTCTTGAGCTTGCGATCCTCCTGCCTCCACCTCCCGAGTCGCTGGGATGACAGGCATGTGCCACTGCACCCAGCATGATTTTAAATTTCTAATAGATACAGGAATTATACATTACACAGTCTCCATGTCATGATCTGGGTTCAGTCTTCTCCTTATCAGCCTACAAAGAGAGACATCACAACATGGCAGAAACCCAAGCTTCAGTCAGAAACCAGCAGCATCCACTTGGACACGTCTCTTGGAGCCTTTGAACCTTAATTTCTTCATTTGTAAAAAGGAAATACTTAAACACATATGGGCAAAGCTTTCATGAAATTTTAATCAGGCACTAAAAGTTGGCTCTCCCTGATTACTTACCCCCCAAAAAGCCTTCTGTCTGTTTCCATAAGAAAAACCAAAATAGCTAAGTAACTTATCCATCCTCTTAGCTAGCCACCTTCTCTTCTGGGTTTTAGAACTCAATGTCCAAATGTCTGGAAAAATCTGCAGATCAAGCAGGGTGGGGCTCCTGCCTTCTGGCAGGAGGAGCCTGTGATGAAAGCCGGCACCCCATGCCTGGGCTCCAGATTCAGCTCTTCAACATTTATCCTGAGTGCTGATTCCTCCTTGTGATCCTTTCCCTCAACTGCTCACGACAAAGACCCCACTGTTCCCCTGAGGGCTTGGGTCGCATGCCAAATACTCAGGAATGGGCTTTCAAAGTGCAATCATAAAGGATTCCTTGACACAGCACTGGACCTGCTGCCCATTGAGAGGGAAGAGAGATCCTGGGCAGAAGGGCCCTCAAGGAAGCGACCTGAAACCCTCATGACTGCGTCACTCCTATGTGGGGAGCACTCACCCTCATGCTGGCATTTGAGGGGCTGGGATTTGGCTCAGTGGGTAGAGTGCTGCGCTGCAGTCTCTGAGGTCCCGAGTTCAATTCCCAGCACTGCAAAAATGGGAGAAGGGCCTGGCATTCCACTCCCAAGGCAGTCCCGAAACAGTCAGCCATTGAAAACCCTATGAGGGTCACTATGAGTCGGATGCCAACTCGACAGCACCTAACAACAACAACAACATCACTGGGCAACCTCTGCAGCCTTAGCCCTGTGGCATCCGTCAGATCTTGGAAGCTAAGCAGGCTCGGGCCTAGTTAGTACTTGGATTGGAGACCACCTGGGAACACCAGGTACTGTAGGCTTGGGAGAAGGACCTGGCAGCTTACTCCCAAAAAGCAATCAGCCATTGAAAACCCTATGAACAGCAGAGAAGCACTGACAATAGTGTTTGGGCTGGGATTTAGCTCAGTGGGTAGAGTGCTGCGCTGCAGTCCCTGAGGCCCCGAGTTCAATTCCCAGCACCGCAAAAATGGGAGAAGGGCCTGGCAATCCACTCCCAAGGCAATCCCGAAGCACTCAGCCATTGAAAACTCTATGAGGGTCGCTATGAGTCGGATACCGACTCGACGGCACCTAACAACAACAACAACAACTATGAGCCCTACTTTGCGGTGGATACCCATGCACCTCATGTAGACATTCCAGCTGGGTAAGAAACTACATTCCAGGAGACAGCTAACTTGTTCATGGCGTATGAACTATTTTACATGCATTGTTTTCACTATCTTATTGCCTAGTAGACAGCGATCGTTATAATCGAACAAAAATAGGTGTTTTACAGGAAAAAGTGTTAGTAGGAGATGAATTTAAGGGTCTGGCAGCAGTCCCTTGGTTCTTATGTTCTCCACTGAAAGAATTCCAGCAAGACACAGAGAGGGCAGAGCAGAGTGTAGGTGAAGTTTACTGTAAAGCAGTAGTCCATTCTTAAGGTGTAAGAATGGACAGATGAGGTAGCTCTTGCCCAGAACAAAAGCCTAAACTAATCTTGTAGTCCAGCTTGTGTCTCCAGGTGAGAAGTGTCCTGCACCTGGAGTGTTATTTTCATAAAATGGATTAATGGACTTGTTTGGTACACTTCAAAAGAGTAGTCCCATAGGCGGGTACCTCAGAATGGTCTGTCTTTGTTCATAACCTGAGGACTCAGGCGGTCATCAATCTCTGTTAGATCATGGGGCCATTAGAACAATGGGTAGAAGTTATCCAAAGATCAGCCTTCAGGTGTTCTGGGAGGCCATGGGTGTTCTGGGGGTCATGGCTGAAGTAGGAAACATGATTCTAATCTTTCTGTTTTTTAGATCAGAAGGCCCTTTAGCCTTTGGTAGGCATGAAGTCCTACGCTCCTCCACAGCTTTCTACTGTCTAACTATCTACCTGACACCAGGAACAGGGAAGAGTTCTGCGACGTAGTGAAGAGCCCTGAGGCAGGAAGTCACTGAAGGCCACCGAGCCCTTAGAGGGAAGGAGAAACTTGGGTCCAGAGTTTGAGATGGGAGCTGGAACAGGGAGGCATTGAAAAGCATCAGGGACTCTGCTTGCCAGACAGAAGAAACGGGGTTCAGATCTCTGCTTGTACAAGCATGACAAAGTTTAGCTCGAGGATGATCTGCCTGGAGTCTCCTCAGAAGCCGCCCATTCCTGTTCTCCTTTGCCTTTGGTGCTATCATGGTTTGACTATAAAGAGTCCCCAGAGCTCACGTACTTTAAAGTTTTGTCCCCGGGTCGTGGTGCTCTCCTGGGAGACTGTGAAACTTTTGGAGGTGGGACTCTTGTTTTGTGGAAGTAGCTCCCTGGGGATGGGCCTTTGGGGGGTTTTACCTCAGATCCACAGCCCTGGTCTGCCACGCCATGAGGTCATCTGACACAGGCCCTGCCACCACGCCTGCGTCGCCACCATTATGGACTGATTCTCTACCTGTGAGCCCTGATACATCTCATCCCTCACAGGATTGTTGTGTTTGGCTTTTTTGCTACAGTGATGACAGTTGACTAACACAGAAAATTGGTACCAGGAATCTAGGCACGATGGCGCATGCCTGTAATCCCAGCGGCTTGGGCGAGGCCCTGGGTTCAACCCCCAGTACTGAAAAAAAAAAGGCAAGAATTTTAATTAACTTGTAATGACAGTCATATGATGCAATAATTGTTAAAAGGAAGGCTTTTACTTTTTCCCTGGGACAAAAGAAAATCTCTTGGGGCACAGAAGGAGTCAGCCAGACACCCCATCTAAGGCCTCAAAGGGTAAAAAGGGAGTGTCTGAGAAGGCATCTCCAGGATGCACTCCTGAAAAGAGGCCACCTGAGGAAATGATTTCTTGGTTTGGGCAAACAGACACCATGGCTGCAGCTGTGGCTCAAAGGGTGAAGCTACCTCTCAAGCCAGCAGCAAAACTGGGTAACGTCTATGTGGTGCTGGGTTTTCAGGTATGCAGAACGTATGAGATAAGGGGTTATGGAGGCTGCCACTAAGGTTCCAGAAGATGACCTGAGAGGCCAGGCAGTGCGTACTAGGGTTGAGTGCCCTGTATAGCATCCCCGAAGGGCTGATGCATGAAGCTTTGAGGGTGGTCCCTCAATAGCAAGGGAAACCCCAGGATGTGGGACATGCCAGCAATGTGTAGCATCTACCAAGGGAAGCTTCCAGCAAGCAGTGGAGCCAGTCCAGGAGGGCTGTTTGGGACAAACCCAGAGAGGTGAAGCCACACACATCTGTTTGAGCCCAGATGATGCCAGATGCCAGACGATACCATTTGCGCCAGATGCCAGAGTTAAATCAACAGAGTTTACATCTTGCTACAGACTGACCAGGGCTGGGATTTAGCTCAGCTGGTAGAGCGCCACTCCACACTCTCTGAGGTCCTAAGTTCGATTCCCAGCACCACAAAAATGGGAGAAGGACATGGTAATCCACTCCCGAGGCAATCCCAAAACAATCAGCCATGGAAAACCCTATGAGGGTCGCTATGAGTCAGATATGACTCGATGGCACCTAACAACAACAACAACAGACTGACCATTCCATTCTGTGCCTCTGCTCCTCCCTTTTGGGATGGCAAGGCTTACTCTGTGCCATCATTTGTTGGAGGGTGTGACCTGCTTTTATCTTGCAGGGTTTGCCTTGAGGCTCAGTGGAGATTGTGGACTGGGACTTTTGAACACAGTTGAGACTGTTCAGACTTTGGGAACTCTTAAAATTGGATGAAATGCATTGTGCCTCATGAGGGGGCCATGGACCTTGGCGGGCCAGGGTGGTGTGTTATGGTTTGAATACAAAGTGTCCCCCAAAGTCATGTGCTTTAATGTTTGGTCCCCAGCTGGTCGCTCTGTCCTGTGGGATTCTTGCCTTATGGAAGTAGCTGCCCGGGGGCAGCCCTTTAGAAGTTTTTACCCCAGACCCCCAGGCTTAGTCTCTCTCTCTCTCTTCCTGATCCGCCATGGTGTGAAGTCATCTTCCACAGGCCCTGCTGCTGCCATGCCTGCCCCGCTGCCATTACAGACTGATTCTCTAACTGTGGCTCCCAATAAACCTCTTCCCCCATCAGTTTTGTTTCCATTGGTTTTTCTGCTACAGGGGCAACAGCTGACTGATACGGGTGCTGTCTGCAGTTTCCTCTGTGTGTTGACCTCATCCTCCAGCCTGGATTAGACATGGACAGGAGCGGAGCCATCCATGCTTGCTTCATGGACAACGAGATTCGTCCAGTGCGCTGAGACTTGGGCTGAATGACGTGCCCAGATGTCTGTGGATGGGACTCAACACACAGAGCCAGTCCAGAGATTGCCTCTGCTCAGGAAGCTAAAAGGCAGAGAGACTAAAAACATCTAGCTGAAAAACAAGTCTCCTTTATTCTGCTTCTAAAGCTCATTGACAGACTTTTCATCTTTTCATTTCTTCTCCAGAGTTAGCTTTAGAGAGGAGAAGATAGAGATAGAGATAGAGATAGAGATAGAGATAGAGACAGACAGAGATAGAGATAGAGATAGAGACAGACAGAGATAGAGATAGAGACAGACAGAGATAGAGATAGAGATAGAGACAGATAGAGATAGAGATAGAGATAGAGATAGAGACAGATAGAGATAGATAGAGATAGAGATAGAGATAGAGATAGAGATAGAGATAGATAGAGATAGAGACAGATAGAGATAGAGATAGAGATAGAGACAGAGAGAGATAGAGATAGAGATAGAGACAGAGACAGATAGAGACAGAGACAGATAGAGATAGAGATAGAGATAGAGATAGAGATAGAGGAGAAGAGAGAGAAAGAGAGAGAGGAAGAGAGGAAGAGAGGGATGAGGGGGGCGGAGAGAGAGGGAGAGATAGAAAGGGAAGGAGGGAGAGGGAGAACATATTAATCTTCCATTTTCAATAAGTTCTGCCAGGGGAAAGAGAGTCAACACTAATCTATCAAACATGGAAAATGAGATTTATTCACTCATAATTATGTTTCTATTATATCGCTTACCCAGTGCGTTTGCCTTGTTGAACTCTAACATAAGTAAGGAGTGAAAAATCCACAGGATATATAGCAAAGTGTCATGCATGACAATGTGAATTAAGGAAGCGTAATTTACCAGTTCTAATAAAATCACTTTTTTGCGCGCACGAGTGCTAATGCATTCTGACACGCTCTTAATTTCTATTTTGTTACTGATGAAATGGGAATCTGACAATTCACTAAATCACCACGAGCAATTCCTTTTAAGATCTGCTCCACTGACTGGACACAAATTATTTTTTATTCAAGAATCATACTATATTTTGACAGTTCGAGGTTTGCAACAAGGAGTAAATAAGTCAAATGATTGTTAGTGATGGAAACAGACGAATCTTCACCAAGAGCTTTATTCCACCATGACTGCCGTGGAGACTAAAATTCCACCATTTGTGTTGCTTCGTTAGGTTCAAGAATTTAACGGGAAGCCCCCTGTGCCAGGCAGGGTCCCTGCCGAAACCAGAACACTGGATTTGGGGGAATCTAAGGAGAGCTTATTTGCAAAAGGACTAATTGCAAAGGTGTAAACAGAGTGCAAGGGGCTGGGATTTAGCTCAGTTGGTAGAGTGCCGCTCTGCAGTCTCTGAAGTCCTGGGTTCAATTCCCAGTACTGCAGAAATGGGAGAAGGACGTGGCAATCAACTCCCAAGGCAATCCCAAAACAGTCAGCCATTGAAAACCCTATGAGGGTTGCTATGAGTCGGATACCACTCAAGGGTACCTAACAACAACAACAACAGAGTGCAAGGAACCCAGAGTGCAAAGTGTGAGATCATACAGAAAGGGAAGGTGAGAGCCAGGCAGTTGTGAGCTGTGCCCACCCAGGGGAACAGGTGTAGAAGAGGTGAGAAGGTCCCAGAGGGCAAGAAATGCTAAAGAGCAACTCATCTTGAAAGGTGTGGGTAGTACAGGTGAGGACACAGCTGTACCCACAGGCAGAGCCAGAGGGGTAAATACCCCATCCTTTCCCTCCTCCAACCTCTTTCCAGAACATGTCAGTCTTACACCGACAAGATGGGACAAGTTCCCCAGGGAGCTGGAGACAGGAACCCTGAAGCAAAAGGATTTGGACCGTCCAGTGCCCAGAAGGGGCAGGTCCTTGTGAAGAGCCACAGCCGGGAGCACAGAGCAATGACAGAAGACCCTCCTGACTGCCAGGTGAGACGCGCTCTGGGTGCCCTTCTGGTTTCAGGACCTGTAAGATGAGGCAGAGCAGGGAGAAGGCAGCTGGATGATGTAACATGCAATTTCCTTCAGTTGTTTTATTGTGGTTGTTTATTGTTGTTTTATTGTTGTTAGGTGCCACTGAGTCTATGTCTGACTTATAGTGACCCTATGTACAACAGGCAAACACTACTGTCAGTGCTTCTCTGCTATTCATAGGGTTTTCAATGGCTGGTTGTTTTTTGGGAGTGGATTTCCAGGTCCTTGTCCCAAGCCTACAGCACCTGGTGTTCCCAGGCGGTCTCCCATCCAAGGACTAACCAAGCCTGACCCTGCTGAGCTTCCAAGATCTGACAGGATCAGATGTCACAGTGGTACAGCTGCAGGCTCAGTTGTTTTACAGGGAGAAAATTACTTATTTTATCTCCTTGTTCCTCCTAAAGATGGTGGAAACCAAGGGCACATTTTCCTTTATACTTTTTTCTACTGAAAGCCACATTTTCATATGTAAGAGTGAAGTTTGGTTTCCTTGAACGAACTTTAATTTCCTCAAGGACAAACCTGGTTGTACCTTTGCATTTCCCAAAGAGCAGTTTGTACAGACTTTCACCTCAATAAATGTTGACTTTTTTATTAAAGATGAAGAACAAGTCTCACTCTAAGTGATAAATAGAATTATAAGCTCCCCCCCCCCCGCTTTATTGGTAAATATAGGTGGAGTACAGAGTAACACAGCATTGGCTTTTTCCATTATACAACTATTACATCACTTTTGATTGTACTTGTATCAATTTATAAGGTATATGGAGCCTTATGGGGCTGGGATTTAGCTCAGTTGGTAGAGTGCTGCGCTGCAGTCTCTGAGGTCCCGAGTTCAATTCCCAGCATCACAAAAATGGGAGAAGGACCTGGCAATCCACTCCCAAGGCAATCCTGAAACAGTCAGCCATTGAAAACCCTATGAGGGTCGCTATGAGTCGGATACTGACTCGACAGCACCTAACAACAACAACAAGGGAGACTTATGACTAATATGGGGTAAAACTCAAATGTATATTTGGGTTACATTCCCCTATTTTTCCAATCTACTCACGAAGTTGCACCATTTGTATTGAGATTATCCTCTCCCCCTTTATCCCTCTACATTGATTCTTCTCCCCATCCAACCTTCCCCAATCTTTGCTTCCCTCTACTAGTTCCCTCCCTCCTTCTTTCTATTCTTTATTTTGTCCCTTCTTTGCTAAGTTCAATTGTGCTTTTTTAATATATTAATTTATGTATAGGATTTTTTTCTTCCCTTAAGTAAGAATTATAAGCTTTAAAATATATATATATATATATATATATATATATATATATATATATTACTGCTTATTGCCTGCAGCTGTAGCCCTGTGGCATCCGATCCCCTCAGATCTCAGAAGCTAAGCAGGGTCGGACCTGGTTAGTACCTGGATGGGAGACCGCCTGGGAACACCAGGTGCTGTACGCTTGGGACAAGGACCTGGCAACCTCCTCCCAAAAATCAATCTGCCATTGAAAACCCTATGAACAGCAGAGAAGAACTGACAATAGTGTTTCCCCATTTGTACAGAGGGTTGCTATGAGTCAGAGACCGACTCGACGGCACCTAACAACAACAACAACTGCTTATTACCACATAGAATGTGACCCAACACCCAGGAGAGTTCTACCTTACAGGTTTCTTTGCCTGATTTTTGGAAGAGAAAAAGAGTTTTTGGGTGTTTTTTTCATAATGCGTGGGCATTTTTTCCTGTGACTACGGGAAAACTTAAGAGATTTAATATGCACTTCTCAATTTAGTTTATGGGTAGACTAGCATTCCCTTTGTGGGCTGGATTTGAGTATTAATTATTTTTTATACCTCCTTCTTCCAAAGGAACAAAAGTAAACCTCAGCTTCCCCTCTAGTTTATGGATCACAAATTAAGGGATTCTGAAGAAGGAGTAAACATATTCTAGTCACCTCTGCAGCCCCAGGAGGCTGTTTCCATGACCTTCTGTGATACAAATCTGCCAGTGCTCAAGTCTCTTATATGATATGTTATAGTACTTGCATATACTCTGTGCACATCCTCCCATATACCATAAATCATCTCTCAATTACTTATACTGCCCAATACAACGTAAATGTTATACTACATTATTTAGGGAACAATGACAAGAAGAAATACCCATACACGTTCAATACAGACATAATTTTTTCCAGTGTTCTCTTTGAATCTGCAGTGGGTTGAATGGGTGGATATGGAATCCATGGACACAGAGGACCAACTGTACTTGCTTACAAAAGGGATTTAAAGGAACGAGTCTGAACTGATGAGATTTCCCTGCAATCTTTAACAAAATGAATTAAGCCAAACTGGAAAATAAAGCTGTTATAATCAGCTTTACTCCAGAAAAATACTGGAGGGTGAAGGCTGTAGATAAAATAAGAGTTGGAATCGAGCAGAGGGAGGGAGATTCAATAACGATCAGCGATACGGCCAAAATGGGCAAAGTCGGAAGATCTCAAACCGTCTCTCGCTCCCAGATGTACAAGATCTCTAAGAGCATTTATTCCCTTTCTGTATGTGGTACCACAGCTATGCAGACAGTTCCTGCTAATGGTTTATTTCACTCAATCACAAGTCCTTTCTCATAGAGTAAGGAACATTCCCAGACTGTCTCCTGACTTTGTCACTCTCTTTCCTCCTCAACTGATGGAGTAGATGGAACTCAGAACAATCTAGTTCCATCTGCTCCGGATATGCAGGTTATAAAGCAAGCCCATTAACAAGCAGCCACGTGGAAGTTGCAGTAGGAGAAGAGCAGAAAGTTTCCTCTAAAGGTCTAGACAGACTCATCGGAAGGGAGAGGTACCTGCGTCCTTAGAAACCACCTCATTAGCCGGGCGCGGTGGCGCACGCCTGTAATCCCAGCGGCTCCGGAGGCGGAGGCGGGAGGATCGCAAGTTCGAGACCAGAGGCAGTCTGCGTAACTTAGCGAGACCCTGTCTCAAAAAGTAAAAAAATGGCTGGGGCGCAGCTCAGTGGTCCAGCACTTGCAAAGCATGCAGGCATAAGGTCCTGGGTTCAACCCCCAGTACCGCCAAAAAAGAAAAAAGAAAAGAAAAGAAACCACCTCATTAAACTGCACACCAGACGCATAAAATAGCAGAATTCAAAGCCTTAAGAGTCCCTGCCAATGTCATTCTTCCCTCGCTCACTTTATAGCTTCATCACCTAGTGCTATTCTTGGCTATCATTGTCCCAGATCATTGTCCCTGATCCCTGGCCCTCCGGCCTTCTAGACCTTAGGGGATCAGATGTTTGCCAAACTTGCATCAGTTTGTCTTGGCCTCAGACTCTTCCCTTCACCCTCCCTGCCATCCAGACCCACGTGACACCCCATCTATCCCTGGTAGTGGAAACAGGAAGTTCCTGCCAACGAGGTCCGATCCTCTGAGCTGGTTGAGAATATGCCAGAACCCCAAGCCCCTCCCATAGCTCTTCTCCATGGCCCCTTCCTTGCTTTAATAGAAAGACTGGTTAGTCCAGGTCATCAAATCTCCATCAGCCTGTCCTAATTTTACCCTCACTTATAGAAAACACCATGTATAGAAGTCCCCAGATAGCTGGGATGAGAGTTTGGGGGGGAGACCCTGGGGGTCCTGGGCATAGCTAAAGGCCGGTGAAGCAGCCTTCCAGAGCTGCCTTCATGGAAGTACTGAAGATTTTTAGCAAAGAACTCACCTTGGAAGTAACGTCAAAATTCCCAAGTTGAGTCCTCAGGGACTAGGTATTGCCAGAGACTGAGGAAGAAGACCCCAACTCCAATGCAGCGTCTACCTCTTAGACTATTTACCCTCACTCTGACTGCCATGAAGAATCCGCAGATGGCTGCCATGAATATTTCAACGAGCATGGGAAGGGCAGGTTGCTAAAAGCAAAGAGCCTCAGCAGCACTGGTTCCAGCAGCTTCTCGTCAATGTGAAGAGAAAGCACCCTGGGGGAGACACGAGCCCTTGGCACCTGGCCCTGGCAAGCTGCTCTGGATGATGGCGGCCACACTTCTAGGGAGTTTTGGTGGCCAAGATACTGATGTGGCAGTGGCAGTGATGGGAAGAATATCCACAGCAAGCAGAAAAGGAGAGGGAGAGGTGATGAATGGGGACAGCCAAGGATATGACAGCACATCCTCAGTGTCCAGAGGGATTGGCTCTGAGACTCCCCAAAGATACCCAAATCTGTAGACCTTCAAGTCTTTTCCATGAAGTGGCATAATATTTGCATGTAACCTACGTAGGTCCTCCTGTATACTTTTCAAAATCTCTAGATTTATAATATCTTGTTGTTGTTAGGTGCCGTCAAGTGGTATCTGACTCATAGCAAGTAATTACATGAATGACCCCATTAGCAAACAGAGCTTTAGAGAAGGGGGTAATGAAAAAGATTGTTTCTGTTTCCATTTAAGTTGTTGTCGTTAGGTGCCGCCGAGTCAGTATCCAACTCATAGTGACCTGATGTACAACAGGCAAAACACTATTGTCAGTGATTCTCTGCTGTTCATAGGGTTTTCAATGGTGGATTGATTTTTGGGAGTGGGTTGCCAGTTCTGTCTCCCAATTATAATACCTAGTACAATATAAATGCCATATAAATTGTTGCAACCATGGTAGCAAGAGAAATATCTGCATGTGTTCAGTACGGATGCAATTTTTTCTGAATATTTTCAATACATGATTGGTTGAATCCACTGACGCAGAACCCACAGATACAGAAGGCTGAACATACTTTGCAAAATACATGAGAATCTCAGGGATACTTACCTGATTTCTGTTGTAACAGTTCTTAGACAGGGGAACTGGTTTTTCTGGAGAAGTTTTGTTGTTGTTGTTGTTGTTTGTTTTTTTGGATTTTGGTTTTTTTGGCGAGGTTTCCTCCTTATTCTTATATTTTCAACTAAACTAGACTTTCAAATGATTTCAAAACTAAGATGACCATTTTCATTCAATAAAGGTCAATAATATGTCACCCCCACACATCTCAAGACCTGACTTCTTTATATCACACTGAGGATTTGATTAATGTTAATGGTTGTATTTGTCAGCTAATGCAGCACCAATGCTGTGTAACAAAACCATTGCAAAACTTGGTACTTGCAACCTATAATGACACTTTTTTCTTATCCATGAGACAGGTGGCAACCTGGAGAAGCTCTATTTTAGGCTGAGCTTGGCTCTGGGATTTTTATTGGGCTCACTTCTGTTCCACTTGTCTCCACATTCTCTTTGGACCAGCAGCTCTCTAGGACATGTGTTTTTGGTGACATACCACAGGAATTCAAGAGGACAAATGAGACCACTGGAGCACAGTTGAGGTCTTACACCAAGTTCATCAACATTCCACTGGCCATGCAGTCACATCTTCAAACCCATTATCTACACAGCAAAGAAATAAACTCTCCCCATTCAAGAGCAATGGAAGGCCACTCCCTAGCTACCACATGTGTTTTCATTAATGCTTAGTACTTAAATGGGAGAAGGACCTGGCAACCCACTCCCAAAAGTCAATCCATCATTGAAAACCTTATGGACAGCAGAGAAGCACTGACAATAGTGTTTTGCCTATTGTACATCAGGTCACTATGAGTCGGATACTGACTTGATGGCACCTAACAACAACAACAACTTAAATGGAAACAGAAACAATCTTTTTCATCACCCCTTTCTCTAAAGCTCTGTTTGCTAACTGGGTCATTCATGTATTTACTTGCATCTTGCTTGGTGTTGTTGTTGTTGTTAGGTGCCGTCGAGTTGGTATCCAACTCATAGCGACCCTCATAGGGTTCTCAAATGGCTGACTATTTCGGGATTGCCATGGGAGTGGATTGCCAGGCCCTTCTCCCATTTTTGCGGTGCTGGGAATTGAACTCCGGTCCTCGGAGACTACAGCGCAGCGCTCTACCAACTGAGCTAAATCCCAGCCCATTGCTTGGCGTAGATCTAGCTTAATAAGTGCTTATTGGACAAGTGTAAGTATCGGAGGGGACCCCACTGCTGATCTTACTCCCTCCAGTGTTTCTTTTCCCCCTTCCTTGGTTTCCTTGTTTCAAAAAGGCTCTGCTGCATTTTCAAACTTCAGTCTAACTTTTGTCATCCTACCTTGGGGGAAAAATAAATAAGACCAGTTCCGCCTAACCTAAATTACATTCAAGGACTGAATGATTGGTTCCAATTGAATGTGTTTCTGCTTTTCAAATCCATAATGCCTTTGTGCCTTTCTAATATTCAAAGACCCCTCTCCAAAGGCTTCATTTATCTTTGCTGATTCTCAGCTCTCACCCTGTGGAAATTCAGCAGCGTAGGTGAAGACTGCTAAATACGTTTCCAAGAGCTAGGAATGCTATGAAATGTACTGGAAACTAATAGGACCAGCAACACCCTCCAGCATGCAGGATTCTTACCCCCTCCGTGGGGAGAATTCTGAGAGCCACAGAGATGCAGAATGGCTCCAGAGCAAGTACGTGGCTCTCTCCCCAGCAGCTGCCCAGCCCCTACCTTGTAGATGAGAAAATGGATTTAGAAGAAGATAGAAAATCCATTGTTGTTGTTGTTGTTAGGTGCCGTCGAGTCAGTACCCGACTCATAGCGACCCTCTGTACAACAGGGGAAACACTATTGTCAGTGCTTCTCTGCTGTTCATAGGGTTTTCAATGGCAGATTGATTTTTGGGAGGGGGTTGCCGGGTCCTTCTCCCAAGCCTACAGCACCTGGTGTTCCCAGGTGGTCTCCCATCCAGGTACTAACCAGGCACGACCCTGCTTAGCTTCCGAGACCTGATGGGATTGGATTCCACAGGGCTATGGCTGCAGGCAGAAAATCCATGTTGTTGTTGTTGTTGTTGTTAGGTGCCATCGAGTTGGTATCCGACTCATAGCGACCCTCTGTACAACAGGGGAAACACTATTGTCAGTGCTTCTCTGCTGTTTATAGGGTTTTCAATGGCAGATTGATTTTTGGGAGGGGGTTGCCGGGTCCTTCTCCCAAGCCTACAGCACCTGGTGTTCCCAGGCAGTCTCCTATCCAGATACTAACCAGGCACGACCCTGCTTAGCTTCAGAGATCTGACAGGATCAGATTCCGCAGGGCTACGGCTACAGGCAGAAAATCCATAGCCACTATTTTTTCTAAACGGCATAGTATATCCAAACGATCTGTCTGTATTATATTAGCAGCCGCCATATCTTGTCCTGTTAGTTAGCCTCAGTGTGACAGTGTTTGCATTTGCTCATCAGGACCAGATTGGAGATGATTGCTTCTGACTGGCAGTGCAGAGATGAACTAACCTGATTAGACAGAAAGCTGGAGATGCCATGGCCCCCAGGGGGAGGAGATGTCACCTACTGGCTCTTCTGCAATCAAGTGTGTCAATTATTCTCCGAAAGGATATCATCTGATGTGTTGTAGATGTCTCTGTCCTACGTTTGACTCAACACAATTAAAGAATAATCACTATAAATATTTCTGTGTGTTACCCCTCTCAGATCATTTATTCTGGAGCCCTGGAAAACAGCTAAACAAAAACAAGGAGGCAGGGATGAAGGGGAAGGAGGAAAAAGAGAGCGAACACTGAGTCCTGACTTTGACAATGTCTAGACAAACCCAGGTGAGGTCTAGACAAACCCTGCCAGGTGCGAAGCTGCTGGGCAGAGTGCCTTGCTTCACATTTTCCTACCCTTTCTGTTCTGGAGACAGCTGTCTCCTTGAAGTCCACAATGTTCTCCATCGGGCTCTCGGCCTCGAGAAGGTACCCAAGCTATTAGCCTGAGATCGGGCCAATAATGTACCACCCACATGCAATAATGCAGCACCCACATGCAATAATGCAGCACCCCCATGTTCTCAGAGAACAAAACGACTTCTTTCCCACAGGCCTTCCTCGGCCTTCGTGGCTGGTTTCTTGGCCTCAAAAGTATCCAAAAGATTAGCCTGAGATCAGGCTAATCAGAGAGGTTAACCGCAATGGTAACCACATATGCATGTATGCACATGTGCATGCACACACAGAGAGAGCGAGAGAGAGGGAGAGAGATAGAGAGAGAGAGAGGCTGGGGAGGAGCACAGGCCTTTGCACCCAGTAAACAAGCTTCACTCCGAGCTTCTGATCAGTAGGAATAACCAGTCTAGAATGTTCCGGAAGAGAGAGAGTTCAGGAATGGGACCATCGCTCCCCCTTCCAACCAGCCTGACAAGTCAACAGAATGAGTGTCTGTCAATTACATGCCATTCATAGAAAAGTCAGTCAGTAAGAACGTCGTGGTCACAAATGTCAGGCTTTACTATGTTTAATAAATGAGTATTTTTATGGTTAAAAGAAAGATGTCTTTTTCCATAAAACCTCCCGTGTGGTATGGTTCCCTCTCCTGACACCTCACCGACTTTCCTTCTACACACCCACATGCCTGCAGCCGTGGCCCAATGGCATCCCGCCCCATCAGATCTCAGAAGCTAAGCAGGGTCAGGCCTGGTTAGTACTTGGATGGGAGACCGCCTGGGAACACCAGGTGCTGTAGGCTAAGGAGAAGGACACAGCGACCCACTCCCAAAAATCAATTTGCCATTGAAAACCCTATGAATAGCAGAGAAGCACTGACAATAGTGTTTCGCCTGTTGTACACAGGGTCGCTATGGGTTGGATACCGAGTCAACGGCACCTAACAATAACAACACACCCACAAGTACACACACTCACACACCTGCACACTCAAGCACCACACATACACCCATACTCACACGTCACCCCGAAGTACACCACTAGGCACCACTTCTGCTCAGTGGATGCATCAAGCCACATCCTCTGCTGGTGGCAGTCCTTTTCATTAAAGGAGTTGGCCTGCCCATAACTAGGAAGGGAGCATGTTGTAGTCACCATTTCTTTCAGAGTTGCACTTCAGAAAGCGACTCCCGCTCCAGTGCCGAGGATGGGTTCCCTTGGATGAGGCCAGAGGCCTCTTGGGTTCGATTCCCAGCACCGCAAATATGGGAGAAGGGTGTGGCAATCCACTCCCAAGGCCATCCCCAAACAATGAGCCATTGAAAACTCTGTAAGGGTTACTATAAGTCAGACATGACTCGACAGGACCTAACAACAATAACAACAACAATACAGAGGGTGCTTAGGTTCCCTGGGCAATAATCCAGGAGGGAGACGGTGGTGGTGTCAGGACAGCCTGCATGGCCCCAGGCGTCACGAAGACCACACAAATATTGACACCCACACTCCACACTCCAGGGCTCTGGCTAGACCGTGCAAACAGTCCACAAGATTTGAGCCCAGTGGGTCAAACTTCCCAAGAATTTTCTGTAGGTTGCGGGGCAACTCATAACTTGATTCCCAGCGTCTGATCCCACAGCTCTCAGCGAAGCCAAGGCTCCTCTCACAGACACACAGCGCCGTGTGTCCCCACCCAGACCGCAAGCCCTCGAGCTGCCAGTACTGCCTTGTGCTTTGCCTTCTGCCCACAGCCACGTCATCCACGTCGAGTTCACGGTGGAGGAAACGTGCCACACTCCAGCATCCTGACCTCCATCTTGTCTTGTCGCTCCTCTGCTCTCAGAGAACCGAACCATTTCTTTCACCCAGGCTCTCCCCTGCTTCACTGGTTCTTTCTTACAAAATTGAGTGGCATTTTTCTGCTTCCAAATCCCCAGTACCAGTGAGCACGTACCTCAGCAATACCTATGGTATTATAGGCGAATGTCCTTATACCCCCAAAATGTTTCATTACCATAATAGTAATACACAAGTGTGGGCTGGGATTTAGCTCAGTTGGTAGAGTGCCGCTCTGCAATCTCTGAGGTCCTGGGTTCAATTCCCAGCACCGCAAATATGGGAGAAGGATGTGGCAATCAACTCCCAAGGCCATCCCCAAACAATGAGCCATTGAAAACTCTATAAGAGTCACTAAAGTCAGACATGACTCGACAACACCTAACAACAATACACAAGTGTGATAAAAATTCAAATACTGTAGGAAGACTGAAGTAAAATATCAGCATCTTCTCTTTAGACTCCCACTTGCCTTTCATGAAATGAAGGTAATTAATATTTTCCATTTGGTATTGTAAAGATTGCCACCAAAGGCAGTATAGTGGCAATCTTTGTAGTAGCACTTGCTATGGTTTGACTGTAAAATGTCTCCC
This sequence comes from Pedetes capensis, assembly GCA_007922755.1. Taxonomy (NCBI): domain Eukaryota; kingdom Metazoa; phylum Chordata; class Mammalia; order Rodentia; family Pedetidae; genus Pedetes; species Pedetes capensis. The sequence continues at coordinate 135,437 of VMDO01001779.1, forward strand.
ATAAGGGCATGTGTTATACACTTTGTCCCCAGATAGTATCCCAATTCTGGGAGGTTGTAGAAACTGGGAAGTAGGACCTGGCTGGAGGACGTGGGTCACTGGAAATGGGTTTTTAGAGTTTATACCTGGTCTCCAGTTCCAGTGACCTCTCTCTCTGCTTCCTGCTCTACCACATGCTCCTGTTGCTACACATTCTCAGCCATGATGGACTGAAACCCTCTGAAACTATAAGCCAAAATAAATCTTTCCTCCCTTAAGTTGTTTTGGTTACAGAGAAGCAAGAGTAACTAATAAAGAAAATTTATACCAGAGAAGTGGGTGATGCTATGACTAAACCAGACCATATGGTTCTTCGGCCTTTGGAAAGAGTTTGAAGATGTGGCCTAGAAAGCTATAGAATGCTATAAGCAGAGCTTAATAGGTGATTCTGGTAGGAGCTTGGAAGACTAGAATGCCAATAGAAATGCATATTCTAAAGATTGTGTTCGCAAGATTTCAGATGTGAGTGAGGACCCTTGGGAATTGCACTAGAGGCTATTCATGGTACATACTAGCAAAGAACTTGTCTACATTTTGCCTATCACCTGTAAATTTGAGTGAGGCTAAATTCAAAATAAGGAACTAATTAATTGACAAGAGAAAATTTCAAGATAGCATAGCATTCAGGCTGTGGCATGATTATTGCTGATGTTACCCAGGTTTAAAATAGGAATTGGGAGCGAAGAGCAGAGTAGAAAGATATGAAATATGAGAAATCTGGCCAGAAAGGAGCAAGTTCATAGTTACACACAAAGAGGCCAGGTGGTATGCTGCTGTGGCAGAGAAAGTGACCAAAGCAAACTGACAGGAGGAAATACATATTGGGGATTTGTGGGTATCTCTCATCCCAGAGGCCTCCGAGGAAGATGAGGTCCCATGAACCCACTGGAGCAAGTGCCAATGGAGACACACAACTACTCCAGGAGACTTACAGGGAAGTGACTCAAATTTTATTTAGTGGCTCAATCTTATATGCAGTTGCTTACATATCCCCTATGTGGCATTGTCCAGTGTCCTGTCTACCTATGGGAAGGGACACGGTGGCGGGAAACCCTCTGAGGCCAGAAGACCCCTGGGGAGCGTCATCTTGGCTTCTAACCACAAAGCCCAGGGAGTTGTCTCAAGCCCCTTAGCCGTTCCCAGCCAGGGTGAGCCAGACCTCCCCACCTGTCCCTTATGAGGACTCGAGGTGAGCCAGATAGGCTCGAACCCAGGGCCTCTCAGGATCACAGTCCCTCAGATTCTGCCCCATGGGTAGAGGAGCACAGTCCATAGGTGGTAGAGAAGGCATGGCAATGGCAGGTGGCAGGGTCAGTGGTCGGCAAACTCATGGCATGGCAAATCAGAAGCAGAGAGCAGAGAGGCTAGAACTGGGGCTCCAGGAGAAAACCTCCAAATTCCCATCCCCAGTGACCACTTCTGCAAAGCTACCTCCTCCCTCCCAAAGTTCCATAATCTCCCAGGACGGTACCACGAGCTACATACCAACCATTCAAACACATGGCCTTTGGGAGACACTTTAGATTCAAATCATGACATGCCAAATCTGGTCCCCAAGCACTCAGGGCCATCTCAGAATGCAAAATGCATTTAGTCCAACCTCAAGAGTCTCCAAATTCTTCACAGTCTTCACCATGTTCAAAATCCTAAGTCCAAAATCTCCATTAGGACTCTAGGCAAACTTAACTTTGAGGTCCCGCAAAGTAAAAACAGTTTACATACTTCCAACATACAATGGCATGAAGTAGGCATTCTGATTCCAAAATGGAGGAACCGGGGCACAGGAAGGAAATATTGGTCCAAAACAAGACTGATAACCCACTGGACGGACAAAGCTGTGGCTCCATGTCTGACATCCAAAACACAGGACATCATCTGGCATCAGGCAGCTGGCATCATCTGGGCTTACACAGGCACAAGCAGCTCTGCCTCCATGGACCCCCTATTCACAGCACACGTGACCCTCAGAGGATGGCTCCACTTAGTGTCGGTATATCCTCTCAGCAGATGTTTTACAGCACTGGCATCTCCAACATCCTTGAATATCCATTTCTGCTTAGGCTCCACACTTAAGTCCTCATGCACCAATATTTCAGGGGCTCTCCAGGGCATCTGATCCTGGTACACACTGTGTTTCAGGTTATTTTCTGGAAACTTGGTGGCAGCCTCTATAACCCTTTCAAACATCGGGCCTTTGGGAGACATTTAAGTTCAATCAACAATGAGGCCTATAATTGTTAATGAGATTAGTGCCATTAAAGAGAAGCCAAGCACTTTGCACTGTGATAGCAGGAAAATTGTCTTGAGGGCATTTCAAGGATTGGCAAGACCCCATCTATTGCAGACACCAGGGTGTGAAATTGCAAACCCCTTTAAAAGACTTTCCTTAGAAGAGGAGTTACTCCAAGCCATTCTGCTTCCACAGTGCCACCTAATGAAGTGGTTCCCCAGGTTCAGCCACCCATGCTCTCAGAGATCACTGTAACTGGGGTCCAAGGGGACCCAGCTACTGCTCAAGCTGGAAGCTGAATTGGGTATCATGCATATGGCACTGGTGTTATAGGTACAGTGGTGCATTGACACTCAACCAGAATCCATTCTTGAAGACCGGTCAAGTGCCAATCAGTTCAAGTGCTGAGCATTTTTTCCCCATAAGAAATAATGTAAATGTATTTATCGGATTCAACACCATACTAAATGGTTAATTCAGATACACATATGCCACTTACATACTTAGCAATAAGTTCTTTTCTAAATTGAATTGTTGTTCTCACTGTTTTCCTTTTTCCTTCACTTTTAGTGCTAGAAAGTTTCTTGGGTGTCATAATGACCATATAGTGTAGATATCTATGTTGTTGTTGTTAGGTGTCCTCGAGTAGGTATCTCAATCATAGCGACCCTCATAGGGTTTTCAATGGCTGACTGTTTTGGGATTGCCTTAGGAATGGATTGCCAGGTCCTTCTCCCATTTTTGCGGTGCTGGGAATTGAACTCAGGACCTCAGAGACTGCAGTGCAGTGCTCTACCAACTGAGCTAAATCCCAACCCGTAGATATCTATATACCCATTTAAAAAGCACAAGACTTGAACACTACACCAGGACAGATCTTTACTGTTTGAAATAGATATGTAAAGTGACACTTTCCCCTTTGTTTCACCTAGAAGCATCACAGGTAAGCATAGTGTCCCATACAGGATTTAGTACAGTGGTTGAGTGTCTTGCAAGTGGTCAGCACTGAACCAAAATTCTCTAAAAATATTGATTGAGGACCAAAATGTTCAAACACAGAGTTTGAGTGCCAAGGTACCACTGTAACAAGATTGCAAGAGTTATATAGTCATGGCTTCTACTCATGTTTCAGAGAAAAGCCTAAGAGGCCAGGTAACGGGTAGCAGGGTAGGATTTCCAGTGGGTAGCCCCTGACGAGGTATGCATGCAGCTGTAATGGTGAAGTCTAAAACACAATGGGTACCCTAGGATTTTGGAGATTCCAGGAACAGGAAATGTCTGTCTAGGAAAACTGCTGACTATGAGTAGATCTGGCCCAAGAAAGAGGCCAGAGAGATAGAGTCACCCAAGCCTATCAGAGCTCAGATAATGCCATCATGTGACCTGGGGGCCAAACATGGAGCTACAGGATTTAATGTTTGTCCTGCTGGGTTTCAGTCTTGCTCTGATCTGATCTTTTCTTGCAATCCTCCTGTTCTTTCCTTTTGGGATAGAAATGTTTACTTTTTGCCATTGCATATTGGAAATATATAACTTTCTTTCTGATTTTACAGGGACTCAGAGCTATAAGTTTTCCTTGAATCTCAGAGGGGAATTTGAGTTTGGACTTTTGAACAGCGTTGGAATTGTTAAGACTGTAAGGACTCTTGGAGATGGACTAAATGCCTTCCAACCTGGGAAAGGAGGCTCATTCTCCAGCACTCTATGTGACAGTGTTTCTCTGCTGTTCATAGGATTTTTAATGGCAAATTTTTTCTGGAGTGGGCTGGCAGGTCCTTCTCCCTAGTCTGTCTTAGTCTGGAAGCTCAGTTGAAACCTGTCCATCATGAGTGGCCCTGCTGGTATGGACAATACTGGTGGGATAGCTTTCTGCATCACAGAAACATGCAAGTCCCCACAGCAGGACAAGCTGACAGGTAAGCAAGGGCCCTTTCTTATTAGGAGGTTTTTTTTTTTTTTATTCTGAATGCAATATTTTCTCAAAGTGAATTCTGGCAACAGAAAGCATTAAAAATATTTTTTCAATAATACCTCCAAGAGATCAATTTCACCTGCAGTCAACTGCGCTTTTTGAATAAAATAAACATCACAAAAGAAATGAAGGTAAATGCTTGGTGGACCTTGGTAATCTTTTCAAATTTATTAACAAATAATTTGATTAATTAGTATGACTAACAGCAATCCGTTTCACCTGCCACTGAGCTCTGCCTTAATGAAAATGACTGAGCTTTTGTGTATTCGGAGAGGTGTGTTACATGGCACACTTTGGCAGATTCCACTTCAGGGTACCAGGCAATCAGGATAACCTAACTTGCAATGCAATGTGATGATACTTCCCACTGAGACACCAACACCCATCTCAGGATGAGTGCTTACAAGTATGCTCTTTCCCTCTAGAATCTGGGCCACTCTTTGGTGCCTAGGGGAAGTGCTTGCCCTCAAGTCTTAGAAAGGGGAGGGTGGGCCAATTGCACAGTGTCATGGCAGGTAGAACAAGCTAGCAGAAATTCAGGTCCCAGACATGACCCCTCACCTCAGCTTTGCAGATCCCTCATTTATAAAATGGGTGGGATGGGGCAATAAAGTGTTTTATGCATGTCTAAATGTTTTTTTAAGCAACAGCAACTTTATATCTGTAGATGTTCTATGATTTCCATTTTTCCTATCTGTCCCTTTGACTAATATCCCAAAGCACCTGCCTCAATGGACTACCACAGAGAATGTCATTCAGATAAAATTTCAGTCCTTTCAAGAGATTTAAGAGTATGCTTAGAATAATTGGGTCAACCAAGTGGCTTAAACAAATTCACTGTTAAGTGCTATAGTTTATATCTTTAAGAGAAGAATGGTACTATGTAAGGTAAGACTTAATTAAAATCATTGCCCTCATTTGAATGTCATGACATTTGGGAAGAAAAGGCAAACAGAGACTAATGGATGGGCAGAGAGGAATTTCATTCTTTATTCCTGTTCTTTCACTAGTTAGAAGGCTGAGATTCAAATCCTTACCCCCATGGCAACTCACTCTATGCCTCGCATTTGGCTTATTTTTCATTTCCTTCACCATTGCTATTATTTAATTTGGATTCTCAATTGCTTCCCATAAAGACTCAAAATTGTCTCTCACTTTGAAATTCATTATGATTTTTCACTCTTTCAATTATATGATAATATGTTGTTGTTAGGTGCCATTGAGTCGGTATCCGACTCATAGCGACCCTCATAGGGTTTTCAATGGCTGACTGTTTCGGGATTGCCTTGGGAGTGGATTGCCAGGCTCTTCTCCCATTTTTGTGGTGCTGGGAATTGAACTCGGGGCCTCAGAGACTGCAGCGCAGCATTCTACCCACTGAGCTAAATCCCAGCCCATATGATAATATACTTTTTACTAAATAGTAAGAAATCCATAACTCTTGCTTTGTATCCATAAAGGTAAAATTTACATCAATGACTTTGCTTCTACTTAGGTCTCCTGATATAATTATTCTTCAAACTTCTCCTGTCTTGATTGATTCCTATATAAATTTTAGATTACTTTCTATATTTGTATTGCAGACTCATAGCTACATTTTGGTAATGTGACAGTGGTATTTTTATCCCACCTAACTCTATTTACAGGCTGGGATTTAGCTTAGTTGGTAGAGCACTGCTCTGCAGTCTCTGAGGTCCCAAGTTTGATTCCCAGCACCGCAAAATGGGAGATAGACATGGCAACCCACTCCCAAGGCAATCCCAAAACAGCCAGCCATTGAAAACCCTATGAGGGTCTCTATGAGTCGGACTCGACTCGACGGTACCTAACAACAACAACAACAACTCTATTTACAGAACACCTCCAGGGACCAGATGAGGTGCTTTGCTTGTATGACTGTGCAGCCTCAACACACACCTGAGGTGAAACTACCATCTTGAAACAGACAGGAACACATGGCCCAAGAAGTTAACTAACCTATTGGTCTCCTACAGCTACCAAGGGCAGAGTCAGGGGTCAAATCCAAGGATGTCCAACTTCAAGCTTCCTGCTCTTCCTACTACGGCCAGTGCAGCACATAGCTCCATAGTTCTGACATCAGGCCTCCACGGCACTGGTCCCCACACAAGATTAGCATTTCACCCAAAATGATCTTTATCATTCACACAGCCACTGATTAGTCATTAGCCTCCATTTTAGCCTAAATTGTGATACATATGCCTCTTTGTTGGTTGTTGTTGTTGTTGTTAGGTGCCGTCAAGTTGGTATCCGACTCATAGCGACCCTGCGTACAACAGGCGAAACACTATTGTCAGTGCTTCTCTGCTGCTCATAGGGTTTTCAATGGCAGATTGATTTTTGGGAGGGGGTTGCCAGGTCCTTCTCCCAAGCCTACAGCTTCTGGTGTTCCCAGGTGGTCTCCCATCCAGGTACTAACCAGGCCCAACCCTGGTTAGCTTCTGAGATCTGACGGGATCGGATGCCACAGGGCTAACACTGTTGGTACCATTGTAGAAATGCTACACAAATGAATAATCTTCAATAACTGTTCTGTCCTTGGACCAGAAAACAGTATTTCTCATTTTCCACTCTCTTCCTTCACAAACTCCTATCTATCTCTTTGGGCATCAGGCATCCATTACCAGCTCTTACACTCGAAAATAAAAATTCAAGGGAGCGATATGGAATCATTCCCTAAAGAGGTCAGAACGCTCCATAATGAAGCGGCTGTGTATTCACTGCAGGAGACAGTAAGCAAAAGCACATCACAGACATGTTTTTGAGATCGCACGTTTTGATGTGACAAGAAGCAGGTTGTAACTGATCTGAGGGAATTGTTAAAATCTTAACTCACATTTTATATTCGGAGACTCTAGATACAAGAGAAGTAAGTTGCCTACAACTAGTCAAGATAAAATAGAATTTCCAAGGGTAGACAAGGAAGAAAGAGAGGGAGAGGGAGAGGAAAAGAAAAAGGAGAGGAAACAGAGAAGGAGAGGGAGAGGAAGAGAGAGATGTCAAAAATTATCTACCAACAATCTATAAATGGAAATAATGTGTTGTAGTTACTCTACATTCCACCTGGGGATTTGTTAACTGAAGACCAACATTCTCTATTTCAGGGGCTGTTAGCCCACAACATGGGAACATGTTGAACCTGGCCATGTGGAAAGGGTGCCAACGTTTGCATGCTGAATCTTGAATCTCTTTGGTATACAGAGATACAGCAGTGAATCTGACTTAATAAAAAATCGCACTGAGGGATATACGTATTGAAACACGTACACTTTCCTGAGTGATGGGTTAACAGGAGATGCGTGCTGGATATGTTGTTGTTAGGTGCCGTCGAGTCGGGATCCGACTCATAGTGACCCTCTGTACAACAGGGGAAACACTATTGTCAGTGCTTCTCTGCTGTTCATAGGGTTTTCAATGGCAGATTGATTTTTGGGAGGGGGTTGCCAGGTCCTTCTCCCAGCCTACAGCTTCTGGTCTTCCCAGGCAGTCTCCCATCCAAGTACTAACCAGGCCCGACCCTGCTTAGCTTCTGAGATCTGACAGGATCAGATGCCACAGGGCTATAGCTGTAGGCGTGCTGGATATAATGACACCATAACCAGGTACCAGCTTTCTACCATTGAAAACTGACTCTGTGCCGGGCTTGGCGCAGGCCTGTAATCCCAGAGCTTGGGAGGCAGAGACAGGACGATTGAGACTTTTTTTTTTTTTCCAGTACTCGGAGTTAAACCCAGGGCCTTGCCCTTGCATGCTCTGCAGGCACTGGACCACTAAGCTGCACCCTCTGCCCATTTTTTTACTTTTTGAGACAGGGTCTCACTAAGTTACACAGACTGCCTCTGGTCTCGAACTTGCAATCCTCCTGCCTCCGCCTCCTGAGCCGCTGGGATTACAGGCGTGCACCACCATGCCTGGCTAGGAGGATCGTGACTTTGAGGCCAGAAGCAGCCTGTGCAACTTAGGGAGACCTTGTCTCAAGCTGAAAAAAAGAAAAGAAAAAAGAAAAGAAAAGGAAAGGAAAGAAAAGAAAAGAAAAGAAAAATGGGCTGAGGGTGCAACCCAGTGGTAGAGTGCTTGCAAAAGCATGAGTGAGGCCCTCGGTTCAACTTCCCAGTACCACAAAAAAAAAAGAAGAAGAAAAGAAGAAAAGAAAAGAAAAGAAAAGAAAATTAAAGTAAGAAGAGAAAATAAAATTAAAGAAAGGTGAAAAGAAAAGAAAATTAAAGAAAGAAAAGAAAAGTAAAGTAAAGAAAAGATAAAAGAAAAGCTGACCCGTTGATGTCTTTGAATGTTTAAAAGGCAAACCTGGAAGAGGCAGAAGCTGAAGGCAAACGGGTAGAACCTCAGAGAAACGGCTCTATTTGTTTATTGAGATCTGGAGTTCACGTAATTGAAAACACAAACTGCTGCTCAAGATGACGGCAAAGTGTCAGCACCGCACTCCTTGATTTTGCTGAATTGGGATGAGGACGTAGACTGGCCCCTGGTACTGCCATGGCGAGACAGTGTCAACTGCTCGTGGGAATGGGTGCCAGGCAGACCTCCAGGAACAGTGGACAGCATGTGGCCCCTGCTCCCTCCGAGCCTGCGTCTCCCTCTGCGTCTCCCCGTCGGACGCTTCTGCAGCTGAGAACTCACTGATGGCGCAGACATGTGGCTGGCAGAATCCAAGACCCAGGATCACGGAGCGGAGTAGAGAGGGAGGCTTTGGGGCTGGGAGAACATGGCTTAGTAACTACCACCGGGGCTCAAGCACAGCAGCGAGAAGGACCGTGTGGAAGCCTAGTCATAGCGCAAAGCTCAGTGAAGAAAGCACTGCAGGAGGCAGGGGTGGAGCAGAACCTATTCCCAGGGTGACATGAGCTTCTGGGTGTGAACACTGCGCTCTGCATTTTCCGGCTGGCCAAAGAGGAAATAAAAGCCCCTATGCATCTGTCGGGCTGGGATTTAGCTCAGTTGGTAGAGCGCTGCGCTGCAGTCTCTGAGGTCCCAAGTTCAACTCCCAGCACCGCATATATGGGAGAAGGGCCTGGCAATCCACTCCCAAGGCAATCCCGAAACAGTCAGCCATTGAAAACCCTATGAGGGTCGCTATGAGTCGGATACCGACTCGACAGCACCTAACAACAACAACAATGCATCTGTCAGCTTGCCATACTGTGGGAGTTTGCGTGTTACTGTGATTTTGAAAGTGATGCCACAGGTATTTCAGATACCAGCAGGGCCACCCATGCTGGACAGGTTTCAGCTGAGCTTCCAGACTAAGACAGACTAGGGAATAGGACCCGGCAGCCCACTCCTGGAACAATTAGCCATTGAAAACTCTACGAATAGCAGAGAAGCACTGTCAGATATAGTGCTGGACAATGAACCCCCCAGGCTGGAAGGCGTTCAAGAAATACTGGGGAAGAGTTGCCTCCTCAAAGTAGAGTCAAACCTTGAGCCAGGCATGGTGGCACACACCTGTAATACCAGTGGCACGGGAGGCAGAGGCAGGAGGATTGCAAGTTCGAGACCAGAGGCAGTCTGTGTAACTTAGTGAGACCCTGTCTCAAAAAGTAAAAAAAAAAAAAAAAAAAAAAAATGGGTTTAGTGTACAGCTCAGTGGTCCAGCACTTGCAGAGCATGCAAGTGTGAGACCCTGGGTTCAACCCCCAGTACTGGGAAAAAAAAAAAAAGTAGAGTCAAACTTTAATGATGGGAATGGAGTGAAGCCTCTGGGACTTCCCTCTGCTGATGTGGCATGACTCTAAATGAGAAGAAACACAGTGGCTGCAACAATGAACTCAGACATAAAAAAGATCACGTATATGGCGTAGTGTTGGGCAGTGTTTTTTTCTGTTGTACGTAGGGTGGTTATGAGTTGGATCTGCTTAATGGCACATAACAACCACAATGAGGAGGGGGAAATAGCTAACCTGTGCTCTGTCTTTTTGAGCTGGCCAAGAGGGAAACAAATTACCACATCTTATTGCTATTGGTTTAATTCTGTGGTCAGTTAAAAGCTGCTGTGTGTGACCCAAAAACCAGGATGTGTATTTTAGATAGGAGGAAATCACTAACTGTGCTTTATTGCCACCAGTTTACTTTTTAGCTTGGTCGTTACTGACAAGCTGCTCTGCTGCTGGTCTATTTTTTCACTTGGCAAGCAGTGACACGCCATTTAGGGGTTTTCCATTATGCTTGAAAATCTGCCACCTCCCTGGTTTCCTAACTCCCTGCTTACCTACCCCCCCATACCAAGAAAACCCTTCCAAAGTCTCCACAGCCCCCTCCACTGCCCTGAGCGTCAGACAGGCTGTGTCCTGGCTCCTGACCTCCCGCACTGAGCATATGTAAGTTAGAAAACTTATAATTGTGAATTCTTTCTTTGCTTCTTTGAGACGCAAATCTTTTGAAATCCTCTTGCCAGCTTTTTAAATTTTTTCCTACATTTCCCAGAGTGCTGGAGCCATCCCTTTGAGATGCAAACACCAAGGAAAAAACTATCCCCAAACTCGAAATCTCTTTGGGAAGTTGGAAGCCTACCCATGCTCCCAGTTTTAAAACTACCTGAGCCTATAAAGCCTGCAGCCCTAGCCCTGTGGCATCCGATCCCGTCAGATCTCGGAAGCTAAGCAGGGTCGGGCCTGGTTAGTACCTGGATGGGAGACCTCCTGGGAACACCAGAAGCTGTAGGCTTGGGAGAAGGACCTGGCAAACCCCTTCCAAAAATCAATCTGCCACTGAAAACCCTATGAATGCAGAGAAGCACTGACAAAAAAAATTATCTACTGTTTCCCCTATTGTACAGAGGGTCGCTATGAGTCGGATACCGACTCGACGGCACCTAACAACAACAACAACAACATTCCTATAAAGCCTGCAGCGCTAGCCCTGTGGAATCCAATCCTGTCAGATCTCAGAAGCTAAGCAGGGTCGGGCCTGGTTAGTCCCTGGATGGGAGACCGCCTGGGAACACCACGTGCTGTAGGCTTGGGAGACGGACCCGGCAAACCACTCCCCAAAAAAAATCAATCCACCATTGAAAACCCTATGAACAGCAGAGAAGCACTGACAATAGTGTTTCGCCTGTTGTATGGAGGGTCGCTATGACTCGGATCCCGACTCGACGGCACCTAACAACAACAACAACAAGCTCCTATAAAGACAGGAGAAGTTTGCTTTTCCTTTTAATGAAGGCAATTAATAAACACAGCTACCTTATAACCCCCATCCCAGGCTTAAAAAACCCTCTGCCCTTTGTTTCAGTGGCTCTGAGTATCCAGAGTTGGTCTGTGCTTGCAAGGATGTGAATCAAATCAACTTCTGTTCATTCCTTTTATGCAATGAGATTTTTTTGTTAATACCAGGTTGAAGGGTTCTTAGGATCAGTAAGGATCTTATAACCAATGCAACTTTGAAGAATGTCATTTTGGTCTGATAATCTTAAGCAAAAGAAGAGAGAATAAAACTCATTTAAACTAAATATTTATACGAAAAATTTTACCCAAGGCTTGGAGTATAGTTCATTGGTAGAACAATTTTTTAGCATGTGGGAGGCCCTGGGTTTGATCCCCAGCATGGCAAAAAATTTTTGCCCTCTGGTGCCAGTGTCAAAATGCAAATCTTACGTGGAAAATTCCTGCTGCTGTACAGAGGTTTTATGAAATCTTTGCACAGTTGTCCAACCTTTTCTTTTACATTTAACTTCCTATTTCACATTTATTACAGAAATAGCCCAAGTTCAAGACATAAAGATAAGGGAAGCACACCCCAACTATCAAAACAAAATTCCATTTTGCTGATCGTAGACATTTGAATCCCAGTACGTGGATTAGGGACTCATTCAGTATATTTGCAAAATGTGATTTTCTCAAATTTAATAGATTCTGTTAAATAATATGACTGGTAGTTTTAGACGTATCTGAAATCTTTATGACGGTGTTAAGAAACATAGAAAGACAATGAAAATCCTGTAAAATAAATAAGCAGCAGCCTGACGGTCATCTTGCAGCAGAGGTAGTGGGGAAGAATGAGATGAATTTTGGAAATGCACGCGGTTGTAGGGAAGCAGGCCTTGGCATTCACACAGAGCAGATAACACAGATCCTTCGATGACAATTATCATGCTCTTCTCTTCCTCTAACCCCCAGGTGGATTTGCGTTTCAGCGAAACCCAATCTGCAGTCACTCAACACAGAATAATAACCCACAGTGTTCCTCAAAACAGAATCAATGCCTGAGCATTTTTTAATTTACCACAGTATGCAGTCAAAGTTGAACGTGTGACAATCAAAAAGGATTCAGATCCCTTAATGCAATGCCGAGGGAACGGGCCGGCTCAACGCGCCACATCCAGAGACAATGAGTTCTGATATCATTTGAAAAACTGAACGGGATAATAAGCTTCTGCTCCAAAGAAAACCAAAACAAAGAGAACAACTCAGCGCAGCGCAGCCCTCCTCCTCCCATGCAGCCGAGGTGGAGAACAGGGATCTTCACAGATTGCGGGCCTTGCATCTGTGTGTGGGTCCCGTGCCATAGAAAGCCCGGAGGTCAACAAGCAACCACCATGCTGTCGGCTCCATGTATAACTTGTCCCCAGAGAATTCCCAAGGTGGCACCAGTAGATATCAATGGCTTGTAAGATCAGGAGAAGAGCCACAACAAACAAATGGCCTTGAGGGTCTGTTGTTGTCGTCAGGTCTCGTCGAGGAGGTTCAACTCACAGTGACTCTGTGTACAGACTGAAACACTCCCTGACACTGTGCCATGCCCAGCACTGTATCAGTGCTTCCCTGCTATCCATAGGGCTTTCAATGGCTCATTGTTTCGGCATCATTCCAGGAATGGTCAGCCAAGTCCTTCTCCTATTTTATGCGGTGCTAAGGATCGAATCCGGTGGGCTGGGATTTAGCTCAGTTGGTAGAACGCCACTCTGCAGTCTCTGAGGTCCCAAGTTCGATTCCCAGCACCACAAAAATGGGAGAAGGACGTGGCAACCCACTCCCGAGGCAATTCTGAAACAGTCAGCCATTGAAAACCCTATGAGGATCACTATGAGTCGGGTACCAACTCGACGGCACCTAACAACAACAACAAGGATCGAATCCAGGTCTTTAGAGAGTGCAGGGCAGCATTCTACAAACTGAGCAAAACCCCAGCTCGTGAGGGTGTGGGTACACCTAAAAATCATTCTGCTGTGGATGTCAGCTGAGGAAATCAATATTTAACTTACGGAAGTTACCACCACAGAATTGTAGTTCTTCCTCAAGCTTTATCTTGTATATCTTAGCTTTTATTTTATTTTTATTTTTGGCAGTCCTGGATGGTTGAACCCAGGTCCTCGTGCATGATAGGCAAGTTCTCTCCCACTAAGTTGCATCCTCAATGCCCCTTATTATTTTTTATTTTGAGACACAGTGTCCTTAAGTTGTGTAGGCTGTCTCTGGCCTCAAACTCTTGATCATCCTGCCTCAGCCTCTCAAGTAACTAGAATTGTAGGTGCGCACCAGCTGTGCCTAGCTTAGTTTTCTAAGTCTTGAAACACTAGCAATTGCTTCCAAGTGGGCCTCTGAATAACATTTACGTCTATTTTCAATCTTTAATTAAACAGCTTCAAACACTTAAATTGCATTCACAAATTTTAAGTATTTCATTATCTGACGTCTCACCCTTGTTGTTGTTGTTGTTAGGTGCCGTCGAGTCGGTATCCGACTCATAGCGACCCTCATAGGGTTTTCAATGGCTGACTGTTTCAGGATTGCATTGGGAGTGGATTGCCAGGCCCTTCTCCCATTTTTGCGGTGCTGGGAATTGAACTCAGGACCTCAGAGACTTCAGCACAGCGCTCTACCAACTGGGCTAAATCCCAGCCCGACATCTCACCCTAGCTCTGAAGTAATTCTCATAAATTCAACAGCATAAGCCTAAACCATGATGAACATAATATTCTCCTAATTGTTCTATGGCTATAGAAGGTGCCATGAGATGCTTAATAGTATACTTCAGGCCTCACTCTAAAGGCCAACTTCTCCAAAATAGTACAAGGAAAAGAATATTCTTTCCTAAGAAAGAGTATAACCAGGTCATAAGAGAGAGTGACAATGGCAAAGACCGTGATTGACAAAAGAGATCAGAATTGTGGCTGTGTGAGCTTTTCTATTGGAGGGTACTTGAGTATGTTTGAAGGCTGAAGCATCTGTTGTTCATTATCTTAGTAACCTTGAGCCTTGGCCATCTTTGAGGCAGGTGCGGGGCAGGGCTGAGCCCCATAATGACGAGAGCAAGTCAGAGAGAGACAAGACCAGCAGCCATCTGCCAGTCCCCTGCACGTCCTCTACTATTTTTGTTACAGAGAAGTGGTACCAAGAGGAAGGGCAGATGACTCAGAATGCCAACCAATGCTCTGGGATAGTTTTATCATTTTGATTTATAAGTCGGCCGTATCTATAGCACTTCCGCTGACCTGAGCTGTGCCGTCAAACATCTCGTAGTCTGAAAATTCCTAAGGAACTATTTCATTTAAGAGTTTGAAGTCAGCATTCTAAAAATAAACGGAAAATCTCAATTCATTCCTTAGGCTTGTGTAATCCAGAAAAAGACTGACTTTGAAAAATACTTTAGAGAGAGTAAAAGGATAAGCTTCATAAAATGAGAATCTCCAGGAGGGAGCAGGAGATGAGCTGCGTTTTTACTCGGGAGATCTCAAGGAAGAGAAACTACAAGGGCACAGTGATGTCTGCCATGAAGGCAACTATTGTCAGAGATCCTCCTGAGCCCCTGGGTCACCAGATAACACTCATTCAGGTTGCTAAATGACACCTTGTCTCCTTCCCCATTGCAAACTTCCATCAGGGCCTCTGAGATTTCAGAGGTAATCTGTTTGCTCTCAGGTGGCCAACCTCACAATACCCGAAGGTAACACAGTCCCGCGCTACCGTATCATGAAGCTTCCACACTCTTCTGGTCCACTCCTACATATGAATGATTCCACCAGCTTCTCCAGAATCCCAGCTGGAAAGTCCATCTTCTCTTAGTTCGACTTATAAAACACTAATCGTTCTCAGACATTCAGAGCTCTTGGGCCGTTTCTAGTTTGACAATCTAAAAGCATGATTTTCCTCACAGCTACACTTATGAAAGCCATTTGCAACTGAGAACTGTGGTGAGACCCATATATTCTCCCGTCCGTGTTGTGAGACTAAATGTACAAATGGACACTGACTTGGTTACTTAGAACTCCAGCCCAAACCTCTGTGTAGGAAATTATCTGGACACCCCCCGGGGTGGACCAGGAGGGTGCTTGGGTTGAGGCTTGCTTGGTCCAGGCCGAGGTCTGAGCCCCCGCCCAGATCCTGTCTTGTTCCTGCCCCTCCCACCTCTGGTCACCCTTAACCCAGGAACCTGGACTGAGACCTATTTGACTCACTAAGAGCCAATATGGCTACCCAAGTCCCAGTTCACCCTTCACCTACTTTACTCCTACCCCTCCCATCAAGTGATCCAAGATGACCCCCAAACAGCCCACCTCTGGTGTGGCCTCTTTCAATCTGATTGGCTGCTCAGAGCCATCTGGTTGGTCAGAAAAGGAAGCTCGGTGACATAAGTCCACCTGATGGGTCCTCTTTTATCATAAATCTCTCCTACCCTCTACCTGCCTTGAAGTCTTGGGCAAGGGGAGCGAATGGCGGCTAACGCCCTTCCTGTACCAAGCTGCCTGAGTAGCCTCCGGTTGTTCTCGTTTGGGTGGCCTCAGTTTATTTCCACAATGTGATCAACAATTTAAAGAAAACACGTACTTCTGAGATCTTATCCTCCAGAAGCAAATTAGTCAGCTTGCCAGGGCCACAGCAAATGCCTGGAGTAACCCATCCCTAGAGAGGGGAGGCTGGCTTGGGCTCATCATTTCTGAGGCTCCAGTGCATGCCTGGGGGCCCTACTGCTTTTCAGCCTGGGATGAGGCAGCACATCACGGTGGGAGCGTGTGGGAGAGCAGAACCACACACCTCAGGGCCAGGAAGCAAAGGACAGAAGGATGAAGGGGCTGGCGCCCCACTGTCCCTCCCCTTCAAAGGCAGCCTCACTGGGAGTGCCCTAAGGACCCTGGTGAGGCTCCACCTCTTCAAGGCTTCGTTGTTGTTGTTGTTGTTGCTGTTCTTAGGTGTCATCGAGTCAAGTCAGTATCCGACTCATAGCGACCCTCATAGGGTTTTCAATGGCTGACTGTTTCGGGATTGCCTTGGTAGTGGATTGCCAGGCCCTTCTCCCATTTTTGCGGTGCTGGGAATTGAACTCGGGACCTCAGAGACTGCAGAGCAGTGCTCTACCAACTGAGCTAAATACCAGCCCTTCTTCAAGGCTTTACCACCCACCAACAGTGTCACTGGCCCAAGATGGCACCTTGAACACGTGGGCCTATGGAGGACACCTCTCCAAACCACAGCAAAGAACTCTCTGAGGAAAATGGCTGAGCCTGTGAAGCACCCTGAACAGTGGACTCACTAAAACCAACACCTCACTCAGCAGTCTTCACCTCAAGAATTCCATCTCACTGAACGCACCTATCCAGAGCTATCCTAGGCTCTCTTCAACGCCAAGCACACGCTCTCCTAGCAAGATCCTCCGTCAGTCCCTCAGCCTGGGCCCTAACCCCAAACTATACCCACTGGCCCTTACCTCAGAGATACCACAAGGACTCTGTGAAGGTGATGCCCTCCCTTGCCAAAGTGAGCAAACTTAGTTCTTCCCATTCAGACGATTTGCTGGTAGTCTTTCTGGGAAACAGGCAGTTGATAATCCTGGAGATTTAGCCAGGACCCAATCAAGACCCTCTTGTTGTTGTGGCTCATGAACCTTGATCTGGAACAGGGGGACTTTGAACAGCGAGGTTCTTGGAGGCCTGAGCTGCACACTCAGGAGCCCGGGCTGGGATTGTTCTCTCAAGATTTCAAACACTCAGCTCACTGTTCTCTAGGAATAAGGAACCCACTTTGTTGTTGTTAGGTGCCGTCAAGTCGGTATCCGACTCATAGTGACCCTCATAGGGTTTTCAATGTCTGAGTGCTTCGGGATTGCCTTGGGAGTGGATTGCCAGGCCCTTCTCCCATTTTTGCTGTGCTGGGAATTGAACTCGGGTCTCAGAGACTGCAGTGCAGCGCTCTACCAACTGAGCTAAATCCCAGCCAACCCGCTTTAGGAATCTCTTATTATGATAGAAGCCTGTCTTGTTTCTCAGTTCTTATTTCTATTTCTCTGTTACTATCACTTCTATTTTAAGTTTCTAAGAAGAAATGTACCGGAATTTACAGGAAAGAGAATGAGCATAGGAAATAGGGAAGATAAGTCTTTCACCATTGGATCAAAGACTGAGATGGCACAGCCTTATAGAAATACTTTGACAAGTGGTTTGGTCACCTATTAGCCTACACCCATATGAGACAATTGGTCTGCAGTTTTCTTTTCTTGTGATGGCTTCATCTGGTTCTTGTATCAGAGTGATCCTGACCTCATAAAATAAATTGAAGACTTTCCTTCCTCTTCTGTTTTTGGAAGAGTGTTAAGAATTGATATTAATACCATAAATGTTGTGTAGAATTCTGGAACGACATTTTTCTTGGTGGGTAGCTTTAGACAACAAATTTAATCTTTTTACTTGCTATCAGTCTCTCCAGATTTTTTAATTCTTATGAGTTAATTTCTGTAGTTTATATCTTTCTAGAATCTTTTCTTTTTCATTTAAGTTATTTATTAGAATACAATGTTCATAGTATTCCCTGTCTTTTATTTCTGTAGTGTCTGTAGTAATGTTCCCTCTTCATTCCTGTTAATTAATCTGAATCTTTTTTTTGTCAAGCTAGCTAAATATTTGCCAACTTTATTGATCTTTTCAAAAAGCTTACTTTATTTTTGTTTATTTTGTTCTATTTTCCCTTCTCTATTTTATTAATTCCGACTTTGACATTAATTCCTTCCTTCTACTTGATTAGGTTTAGTTTGAGCTTCTTTTATAATTATCTTAAGTTGGGAAGTTAGGTTGCTGCTTTAAGATGTTTCTTTTTATTTAATAGAGGCACCTACAACAATAAATGCTTCTGTAAGAGCTGCTTTAGCTGCTTAGCATAAATTCTGAAATGTTGTGTGCCATTTTCATTCATTGCATTCTCTGGTGCTATTGAGCAAAATATTCCATAGCTAGCTCCTGGGCCTCATTGTTTCAGAGTTCCTCCAAATCTTCTGCTTCCTTATAGATCTTCTGCATAACTTCACCAGATGGAATTACCCTGTCCACTGTTCCAGCCCTCTACATTCCACTGTGTATACTGAAGCATCACATAATACAGCATCCATATGTACAATTTTTGTGCTTCCTATGAATCAGGTAAAAACAAATTTAATTAGCCAGGCACCATGATACATGCCTGCGATCTCAGCAACTCCACAGGCCAAGACAGGAGGATCAAGAGTTCAAGTCCAGAGGAAACCTGAGCAACTTAGCAAGATCCTGTCTCAAAATAAAAAATAAAATAGGGCTAGGGGTGCAGCTCAGAGGTGGGATATTTGCTTAACCTGTACAATGCCTTGGGTTCAACCTCCCAGTACTGCTAATTATTAATTAATTAATTAATTAAAATAATAAATTTTGCTCTGATACTTTGGTGGGTTGTTCAGATTCCTCTTCATTTTCAGACCAGAAAGAGACCTTAGCTCAGATCTTCCCTTAAATTACAATTTTATTCTAGTTTCTATTTCATACTCTCCTTTAATTATCTGTATAATTTTCATTAATTTCTATTTAAACTCATGATCAAGACTCAGGCTTTCTGTAGGGAATTAAAGAGCCTATCCAGGGTTACAGCAGAGCTGTAAGGTGGCAAGGTGGCCCTCCCTGATGCCATAGGACAGCAATAGTAACCGTCACCAGCAGCGGACAGCTGTCCCTGTAGCAACATCAGTGGGAGAGGCAGGCTGGGAAAATGACAGAAACTAGAGCAGAGAACCCAACAGTGCTGTTCTGAACGCATGGGCAGCCGCAGCCTAGAGGGTCTGTGAGACACAGGGAGCGAGAAATTGGACTGGTGGAAACTTCAAGTAATTAACATTTAAAAACTAAACAAAACAAACAAAAATGGGACTTCACAAAGATCGTGAAAATACACAAGACACCCGATTTTAACTTCTCAGATTGTCAAAGAATTGAAAAATAGTATCTGGGATATAAAGAGAAACCATTTGACTTTATCATTGGTGGAAAAACAAACTGAAATAATATATATATGTATATATATATTTTTTGAAGTACTGGAGGTTGAGCTCAGGGCCTCATGCTTGCATGCTTTTGCAAGTGCTGTACCACTGAGCTGTACCTCCAACCCATTTTTTTACTTTTTTTTTCCTTGTGGTACTGGGGGTTGAACCCAGGGCCTCCCACTTACATGCTTTGGAAGTGCTGGACCACTGAGCTGCACTCTCAGCCCATTTTTTTACTTTTTGAGACAGGGTCTCGCTAAGTTACACGGACTGCCTCTGGTCTCAAACTTGCAATCCTCCTGCCTCCACCTCCTGAGCCACTGGGATTACAAGTGTGCACCACCATGCCCTGCTCCATTTTCTTACTTTTTGAGACAGGGTCTTGCTAAATTATGTAGACTGCCTCTGGTCTCAAACTTGCAATCCTCCTGCCTCTGCCTCCTGAGTCACTGGGATTATAGGCATGTGCCACCATGCCCGGCTCAGAAATAATGTTCTTAAAGCTAACTTGGCAGTAATATAAAAAAAAATTTATTCCAAAATTCATTTTGCATAAGTATGTAATGATGGCTATACAAATATGTTCAATAAAGCATTTTTCTAGTGAGAAAAGTTAAAGAACAGAGTGAATGTTCAACCTAAGAGTCCTCATAGAGATTAAACCACACGCACACAAATATGATAATGCACAACTGCCCTTTCAAAGAATATGGGCGAACTTCCTACGTATTGCTTGGAAAGATGACATCGTAGCTTGGATCTTCAGGAAGACAGAGCCTGAGCAAAGGCTAAATGGTGCTGCATTTTGAGGGAGGGGCAAGCAGGGGACACCAAGAGTGAGGGAAAAGAAATGAGGCAGGGTTACCCAAATGAGCCACAGACAGTCTATGCAACTGGGCCTCTGGTGTATGGACTTCTTCATAGCAGACCCAGAACCATCTGCTCAAAATCCTGCCCGCACCAAACTCAAAATTTAACAGGCTCAGTTGTCTTAAACATAGACCAAATAAGCATATTTTGGGCCCCCTCGAGTATACCTCACGGTAACTCCTACCAGTCTATGCTCAACATCTGCCCGCTACAGACCCAGGGAACTCCAGGACTACTAGGACCCCAAGCTTCGGATGCCCCTGGCATTCTCCAACCCGGCCTCTACTGGGCTGCCGGAAGGCATCACCTAGACACTTTCCAGGGTCCCTCCCCACAGCTGAATGTATCAAAGCAGCATCTAAATGATGCTGTGTGTGACACTGTCACCTTGTGGGCACATCATTTCTCAGGCTCAGCCCCCACATCCCTGGCACCCTCTGCAGACAGCAAAAGCTGGGAAATGAGCCAGGGCGAGATGTGACTTCAGGGGATATTGTTCCCCAGTGAGTCCCAAAGTAATAAGGCAGGCCACTTGACCTGACAGTCTACCCAGCCGTAGGTCACATTTCTGGGACAGGTCATCCACAGATAGGGCATCGTGTAGTGTGTGGTGTGTGTGGTGCCTGAGTTTTTCAGGCTGGAGAAGCCAGCTAGGGACACTCATCAGGACTGGTAGGTGACTAGCCCAAGGGTCATGAAGTGACCCAACAGAAGCCAGAGAGTATGAGGTCAGCTTGTGGGGGGCTCTGGATGCCAAGAAGACAGGGTTGACCATTAAGGAGTCATAGAGCGGCGCGTGTCCAGCTCTGCCCTGGGCGGGTTTTGTTCTTGGGTAGTTGGAATTAGCATCACATTTTGCTCTCTGAAGCATCTTTTCCCCAGCCCATCTGCTGAGGACACAGACCCAAGCCTGCAGAAGATCAAAACTTTAAAAAAGAAAAAGAAGGACAATGTGAGGTGATGGATATGTTAATTGGCTCGACTGTGGCCATCATTTCACAATGTACATCCAAATATCAAATTATATTTCAATAAAGCTGTTCTTTAAAAAGAAGTCAGAACTTCCCACTGGCCCAGGCTTTGGGGACACGAGTGTTTTCTACGAATTAACTTCATTATCCTTACTGATTGCTTCACCCAAGCATGAGAGCAAGGTGACCTTCACAGAGGGAGGAAGGAGGTGAAAGCAGGACACCAAGGGAGTTGAGGTCACTTCCCCGAATTCTGCACTCAGGGAGTGGAGAGGACCATCATTGCTTTATATTCAATATGCAAATAGCCCTGTCTTGATCAGCTTCAAGGAAAACTTTGAAAACATCAATGCCGAGCTGTCTGAAAATGTACTCACAGCAGTCCCCAAAACATTCCTGCCTCCCATCATGAATAGCTAATCATCGCTCTGTCAGAACTGTTTTCTTTTCTCTCTTCTGTGTTCTGCATAGCAATGACTAAGTGTGGCTTTGGATTTCTGTTTTCCACCGTGTTAGCCATTGCTGTGACCTCTCATACTTCACCCACAAACTTAGGACAGCCTTGGAGGAGTTTCTCTGGCAGCTGTCTTGGAATGATGCAATTTGAAGTCTGGGGACATTCAGTTATGCCTCAGTGATCATGAGTCTTAAAGATGCCAGAGCTCTGAGGTCCAGGAGCCTTGAGATGGAATGAAAGGGGTGTTAAAGGTGATTCAAGAGATTTATCAACAATGCAGTTGCCTTGGAGTTTTTCCATACAATGCACGATAAGTAAAAAGAAAATCTGGCTAACATGTGCATTGAAACTCCATTCAAAATACAAAACTCAATCTGCCATGCCATGTGTGTCCAGCTCTGACCCGTGCATCTTCCCAGCCATGTGTCCTGCACAAGTATTATCCTGCATCCGAAGGAGCCTCTCCCTCCTGCCTGTGTGCAGTTTCTCCTGGGCACTAGTCAGCGTTCCGTTGCTGTGGCAAAATACCTAAGAAGACAACTTAAATGAGGAAAGCAAAGGAGAGAGAGAGAGAGAGAGAGAGAGAGAGAGGAGAGCATGCGTGCACGTGCATGTGCGCACATGCACAAGACAGAAGGAAGACAAGGAGGAGAAGGTAACAAAAGGGAGAGAGATACAGAGAGACAGGTTGAGAGATGGAGAGAGAGAATAAGAAGAAGAAGAGAAGGAGGAGGAGGAAGATGATAAGAAGAAGAGAGATACAGATTCAGAGAGAGAGAGAAGTAGAAGGAGGAGAAGGAGGAGAAGGAGGAGGAGGAGGAAAAAAGAAGAGATACAGAGAGGCAGATTCAGAGACAGAGAGAAGAAGAAAAGGGGGAGGAAGAAGAAGAGGTGGTAAGAAGAAAAAGAGATACAGATTCAGAGATGGAGAGAGAAAAAGAAGGAAAAGGAGGAGGAGGTGGTGGAGGAGGAGGAGGTGGTGGAGGAGGAAGAAGGAGGAGGAGGAGAAAGAGAAGGAGGAAGAAGAAGGTGGTGGTATAGAGGAGGTGGCATAGAGGAGGAGGAGGTAAGAAGAAGAGAGATACACAGAGATTCAGAGATAGAGAAGTAGGAGGAGGAGGAGAAAGAGGGGAGGGAGAGGAGGGGAGGAGGAGGAGACAGTATAGAGGGAAAGACAGATGGAGAGAGACAAAGAGCAAGAAGAAGAGGAGGAATAAGAAAGAGGAGAAGGAGGTGGTGGTGGCAAGAGGAAGAGAGAAACAGAGAGATTCAGAGATGGAGAGAGAGCGAAAGCAAGAAGGAAGAAGAGAGAAAAAGGAGGAAGAGGATGAGGAAAGAAGAATGAGAATGAGAAAGAGAAGGAGTAGAAGAAGAAAGGGGTGGGGAGATGTGCACCAGGGGCAAGGAGTACTCTTCAAAGCCCACCCCAGTGACAGCACATCCCACTGTGAGCTCATCAGTGGATTAATCCTCCGATGCAGTGAGCACACTCACAGTCCAATCACTTCTCATTCACGCCACCAGCTGGGGTCCAAGCCCTCAACACAGGAATACCTGAGGGCGTCTTATGTTGAAACCATGACATCTCGCAAGCTCTGAACACTCTGTGTTGTGTGCTGTGGTTTTCCTACCTCTTCTCATATGGCTGGCCCTTCACCTCCTCCATCATGTCCTTCTGCTCTGGTGTGATGGGCGCCCAGTCCACTTGCACGGGCCTCACTCATTGAGTGATGGTCAGCACCCCTGAAAGCAGGACTGGGCCATCCTTCACACTCACCTTACTCTTAGTACTGGGGTACCCTTGGGCGAGGAGCATCACCTCTTCAGTGTAGCGTGCCTGGCCCGGTGGGTCTGGTCTCTGAGACACCCGGTGCAGGGAAAGTTCTCATGATCCTCATTTCCATCAAGTGTTCCCTTTGGAACAATGCTTTCTTCACGGCCCCTGCACCCAAGTCCCTGTTTCTAATGTTTCATTAGCCAAAGTCGCTGATGTGACTCATGGACAGGAGTCTGGGCTCCTCTGCTCATCGGGGACAAAAATGCCGATAGTTCCCCTCTTTATGAGTTTCCCCTTATTTCCTTTGTGTCCAGAATGTTTTTCTACAAGATCTTTTTATGAGTTGAGTCATGTTTTCCACTCATATTTCTGAAAAAAATACAAAACAAAATCCCAAAAGGTCTGCACTTGGCCTTTTTGGCTTTCTGGCAAGCTGTTCCTAATCTTTTCTCAATAGGTTGTATATGCTTGTTGTTGTTGTTAGGTGCCGTCGAGTCGGTATCCAACTCATAGCGACCCTCATAGGGTTTTCAATGGCTGAGTGCTTCGGGATTGCCTTGGGAGTGGATTGCCAGGCCCTTCTCCCACTTTTGCGGTGCTGGGAATTGAACTCGGGGCCTCAGAGACTACAGCGCAGCGCTCTACCCACTGAACTAAATCCCAGCCCTGTATATACTTAGGAGATTTTTTTTTTTTTTTTTTTTTTTTTGCTCATCATCCAAGCCTAGCTCATTCTGCAGATGAGGGATTGTAACAGTCTTGTGCTAGCTTTAGGGGATTGGTGGTATCATTGATTTTAAGGAGGCGATGCCTTTAAGTTTTTCAGAGACTTCTTTGAGAAAGGATATTGCAAAGTTACAGCCGTAAATTTTTCCAAGGAGCAATTGCTTTCAAGGAGCAATTGCACTATCATATCCTTGGATTTCTGGCTTTAAATTGAATATTCTGGGAGGTCAGTAGTGAGGGTCCTCTAAACATTCCCTTAGAAAAAATGAAGGCATATCCCACCGTTGATAGAATTTGGTAGCTGTTATCTAAAAACTGGACCATAGTGAAGTTTTACCTTATACATATTTGAAAAAGTTTTAATAAGGTAAGGAGGCATTATTTTTACTAATAAAAAAGTGATAAAGGAAAACACCACTCCCCAGGGAAAAATCACTGTGAATGGTTTTCATGAGGCTCAAAAAAAATATGGAAGAAAGGACACAAAATCAAGATGATTGTCTTAGACACTTTTTTGCAATTTGTTATTTTCTGAGAATTTGATGCAGTGCTGTATCATAAAAATGTACCAGAATTATTTAATGTCCTTTCTTAGATTTCCTGGTTTGCTTCTTGGGACTATAGCTGCCTGCCATACTACAGCTGCTAATGCTGGCTGTGTGGGTCCACATAGTTTTGCTCATAAGGTTGACCAGTTGCCCTCCCTCTTAGCTGCTGCAAGTAGCCGGGCCAACCATACACATGCCCAGAGTGTCTGTCTCCTCCTATTGCATATGGCGTCTTGAGTGGCTACAGAAGAGCCCAGATAATGAATGCGTGTATGTCAAGGCATTGACTCCCCATTAGAGGAGTTTTCACTAACTGGAAACAGAAAGATATGCGAGGGAGCCAAGGTTTGCTTCCTCCTCCTTCCTCTCCACGCACAACCACCTTCTGGAGAATGGCCCCAATCTCAAAAAGCATCCACCTCAGGCAAGGCCACTCCTATCTTGATGGACCAAGACAAAAATAAGCCCACTCTGTGGTCAGAGCCAGACACAGACAGATGTAAACTCAGTGCCTAAGCGTCCCTCCACCCCAGCTCATAGGCCTACAGCTCCTGATGTCCATTTTAGGGGACAGCAGAAGGAGAGGCTAGGGGTGAGGAGCCCGGGCAGGGAGCCTGGGCCCCAGTCCAGTCTTCTCTCCTCTCGGGAAGATTTATTAAGCTCCGCAGTTAGAGGTGTCCCACTGCTTCGTGACGTCCAGTCCACAGCAAAGCTCGCTTCCTTACGTGGCCCCCCATCCACCTGGCCCAGCCAACCTCAGCACAGCCTTCCTGACACTCTTTACTGAGGTTCTCCACCTGTGTGCCGCCCAGGGCAGGACAGCCAGTTCACGTAACAAAGCGTTGAAACCAGCCAGCTCAACTCAGATGCGCTTCTGACGGCTTTTCAGCTGCAGGGCTTCAGAAATGATTGACCTAGGCTTGGAAAGTAGAGACTGGAGCTGGGGCTTCTTTTAAATTTCCCTCCAGTAACTGGGGGCTGAGCCCAGGGCCTCTCACATACTTTGTGAGTGCTCTACCACTGGGCTTCCCCCCCCAGCTCCTTTTCTACTTTTTCTTTTGAGGCAGGGTCTCGTTAAATCACACAGGCTGCCTCTGGCCTCGAACTCGCGATCCTCTTGCCTCAGCCTCACAAGTCACTGGGATCACAGGCATGTGCCACAGCACCTGGCCAAGTGGAGCTTTTAAGCCAGAGCCAACAGCTGACATTGCAAATAAAAGCAAGGCAAGTCCTGAGAGCTAAGAGTTTGCTTAACTGTTTCACCGCTGACCTGCAGGTTTTTCTCCTTCCGGATCCCAATCAATGCAGAGCTCCTACAGTCCCAATCACAGCTCTTGAAGGAGGAGCCAAGAGCAGACCCTGTGTCCCATAGAACACATGGCTGAGCTCTTGGCTAATTCAATCCAAAAGCAGGGTTGACGCCCTCAAGAGGCGATGAGCATTGAAGTAATATTTGTCCTCTTGCTGTGCCTTTCCAATTGCAAATCAGATGTAAAGGACTGATAAAATGCTTTTCCCTTCCAAGGGCTATGAGCCCCCAAGCTGAATAATCATGACATCTTCCAAAATACTTAACATAATCAAGTGTACTCCAGAGAATTGCGCAGTCATCCACTTGGGATCACTTATGACTCATCTGAACGCCAAGGAGCTAACAGATTGTGTTTTGTTTCTCAAATTGTCTTCTATATGGCAGGGGCCCAACATAATCGAATCCCTGGGCCTTTTTATTTCAGTCCTGGGTATTGACGTTACTCACATTTTCCTAGTTTTTGATGACGGCCTGGATTCATTTCACAACAACCAGTCTTGTCAGCAAAGATCAGTGATGAGAGGCACAGGGGCAGGGGGCAAGGTGAGTTTACTGCTCTGCTGAAAAAGATCTTCAGGCTGTTGTCTGGCCTCAGAGGGATGAAGGCTTGGTCTCCATCCATGCTCTTCCTCCTCTGACCCGGCCATCCACACCTCATTCTGTGTTCTGCATCTCTGCACCTCCCTCTCCAACGTCCCACAACCAAAGACCGGAGTTCACTTGTTCTGCCCCATTTCCTTAGCACCCACTTTTGGAACACAAATGATGCATGGGGTTGTGTTTATCAGTTTTTGCATCACTGTGGCAAAATACCTGACCAACCAACGTAAGCAGGATGTTGTTGTTGTTAGGTGCCATAGAGTCAGTGTGCGACTCACAGCGACCCTGCGTACAACAGGCGAAACACTGCTGTCAGTGCTTCTCTGCTGTTCATAGGGTTTTCAATGGCGGATTGATTTTTGGGAGTGGCTTGCCGGGTCCTTCTCCCATAAGTAGGAAGGATGGGTTTATTTGGATCATGGTTTAGAGGATCTCAGTCCATAATGGCGGGGAAGCATAGCAGGGCCGCACGCGGAGGACTTCACATCACGGCATCAGGAAGCAGAGAAAGCTCCCGGAACTGGGAGTCCAAGGAAGGCTCCAAAGGCCCACTCCTTGGTGACCAACTTCCACCAGCTGGGCCCCACATCCCAGAGTTCCATGGTCTCCTGCCACAGCACCACCACCTGGGGACCCAGCAGTCAAACACAAGACCTTTGGGGATATCTTATATTCTAACCGTAACAGGGTAGTAGGTCTGACTTCGTTCCTCTCAGATGACTCATTGCATCCACTCCAGTCTTTGATCTGTGTTTACTTCCCTAAACCCATAAAGATGAATCCAATGTTGGAATCCCTAGTACTGTCATCAAGATTGGGGCAATCAAGGGGTAGGGGGGGTACAGGCGTGATGGTAAGAAGAAAAGAGCTTTTCATGATGAAATTGAGAGAAAAGGAAAAATGAAGGTAGGGAGATTAGCCGAGCCCCTGTTGCTGAAAGCCTCAGAGAACCTCCATCAATGGGCTTCAGCAGCCCAGGGCACGGGGGACACATCCACCCGGACCCCCGTCCGATCTGTGGGTGAGATCACATCACTGCCGACAAGTTCTCTGAGGACCGGCCATTACAAGCATCAAAGGGGCAAAACGTCCCTGCGCTGTGATGAACAAGGGGTAAGAGGGGAGCAAGGGGTGCATCTCCCTGGGATAACATGGAGATGCACCATCTGGACCCCCGTCAGATCCGTGGCACCCTCCCGGGTGCCTAGGGGATGAGATCACATCACTGCCAACAAGTTCTCTGAGCACAGGCCACTATGAGCATCAAAGGGGCAAAACGTCCCTGAGCTGTGATGAACAAGGGGTGAGAAGAGAGCAAGGGGTGCATCTCCCTGGGATGATAACGTGGAGATGCACCATCCAGACCCCCGTCCGATCTGTGGATGATGTCACATCGCTACCGACAAGTTCTCTGAAGACAGGCCATTATAAGCGTCAAAGGGGCAAAACGTCCCTGAGCTGTGATGAACAAGGGGTGAGAGGGGAGCAAGGGGTGCATCTCCCTGGGATGAGAACATGGAGATGCACCATCTGGACCCCCGTCAGATCCGTGGCACCCTCCCGGGTGCCGAGTGGATGAGATCACGCCGCTGCCAACAAGTTCTCTGAGCACAGGCTATTATGAGCGTCAAAGGGGCAAAACGTCCCTGAGCTGTGATGAACACGGGGTGAGAGGGGAGCAAGGGGTGCATCTCCCTGGGATGAGAACGTGGAGATGCTGGGTGTGAAGGACGCTAAGAAGCGCATTGTACTAGTCAGGGTGCCGCAGAGAGACAAAACCAAGAGGGAGACAGAGGGAGATATTGAAAAGTGTCCGCTCTCCTGATTATGGATGCTGATAACACTTTCAACCTGCCTCTGCCTGCTGGAGACCCGCAAGGGCCACTGGCCTGGTTTGAAGACCCAAGGGCTCGAGAGCCGATACTGTCGATTCCAGCCCAAATCTGATGGGCTGAACCCCAGGGCCTCAGCACCAGGAGAAGCCCTGTGTCTGCGCTCAGGCAAGCAGGCAGGCAAAGGCCAATTCAACCTGGGTTTCACCTGCAGCTCCTTTTCTACTTTGTATTTTGAGACAGGGTCTCATTAAATCGCACAGGCTGCCTCTGGCCTCAAACTTGCGATCCTCCCGCCTCAGCCTCACAAGTCATCAATATTTTGTCTACTCAGACCCTCGATGGATCAGATGATGCCACCCCCACCGAGGACTGCGTACTCTTACATTGAGGCAACTCACTGAAATGCTCATCTCTTCCAGAACCTCACTCACAGACACACCCAGAAATAGCGCGTAAGCGAACTTGGTGTCCCATGGGCCTATCCAACGGACACATAAAATTATCCATCACACACGGAAGCCAATGTAAGGTGCTCTGTGCCCGAAACAACCACCCCGGCAGATGCACGGTCCCAGAGACAGGAAGAAGAGTGGGGACAACTGGACTCCAGCAGTCATGGAATCCAATCACAGAATGTTGTAACCAGCTGAATTCCCCGGTCCAAACTTCTTGCTTAGTTAAGAAGTAAATAAACCCATAAGCATGGCCCCCGAGAAGGTCGGGTGCGACTATCTCACGACCGTCCACAGAAGATGGGAGGGGAAGGTAGAGCAATGGCACCCAGCTCTCACGGGCCACCTGAGGACTCTGCTGTGCTCTCTTACTTCCTACCTTCTGCATGATTTTAGTCAGGCAAGACGCTGGAAGTGATGACCATGAAGATTAAAAACCTCCGTAATTCCTTGCCTCAGTCAGGTGAGGTCTTACCGCCCAGATTGAAATTCATTTGCTCTCAAACGCAGCTAAATAAAAATGAATGTGTATTAACTCACACTGCCACATGTGCTCTTTACTTACTAAATGATTATTGTTGTTGTTGTTAGGTGCCGTCGGTATCCAATTCATAGCAACCCTCATAGGGTTTTCAATGGCAGATTGTTTCGGGATTGCCTTGGGAGTGGATTGCCACGTCCTTCTCCCATTTTTGCGGCGCTGGGAATGGAACTCGGGACCTCAGAGACTGCAGAGCGGCGCTCTACCAAGTGAGCTAAATCCCAGCCCACTAAATGATTATATTCTCATCAATCAATGGAAGAATGGTACATGAGTGAGTTCTCTGTAGGCATGAGTTTCCCATTACTCCGTCAGGCGAGGTCTTACCACCCAGATTAAAATTCATTTGCTCTCAAATGCAGCTAAATAGAAATGAATGTGTATCAACTCACACTGCCACGTGTGGTCTTTACTTCATAAACGATTATATTCTCACCATCAAATGAAAGAACGGCGCACGAGCGAGTTCCCTGAGGTGAGAGTTTCCCCGTTACTCTGCAAGGACATGGAAGGATAACATATTCACTGATTGTAAAGCAATGATCCATAAACACAGACTGAGCGCTGCAAGGCTGTGGCATCGAAGTGGACAGCATCACTCATCAGGGGAAAGTGGGTTGCACCTGAGCTGCTGTGCCCACTTTGTTTTTCATTACTGGGCGTTAAACCCAAGGCCTTGTGCTTGCATGCTCTGCAAGTGCTGGACCACTGAGCTGCACCCCCAGCCCATTTTTTTTTACTTTTTGAGACAGGGTCTCGCTAAGTTACGCAGACTGCCTCTGGTCTCAAACTTGCAATCCTCCTGCCTCCGCCTCCCAAGCCGCTGGGATTACAGGCGTGCCCCACCGCGCCCGGCATGCTGTGCCCACTTTTGAGAACTAGTATCTTTCTCTCAGAGGAGCAGGCTTCCCACAAAATGCCTACCACCCAACAGAGCCCCAGATCAAAGGGACCATCCTGTCAAGGCCACCCAGAAGGCCACCCCACCCCAGGCCCAGGAGAGTTTCCCCTCCTCTGCCCTGGGTATTCCAGCCTCATTTCCTCCCCGCAAACCCAGGGAAAGCTACTGGCAGCAACCTTAGCTCATTGGGGCTTTTCTTATTGCCCATTTCTTTGTGTTCCAGCTTTATTGAGATATAAATGACAAAAACGTGTACATTTAGGGTGTCCACCATGATGTTTTGATATATAAATGTGTTTTGAGGTGACAACCATGACCAAGCTAAATGACAGTCATCATCTCATTTGTTACTATTTTTGTGCAATAAGACTGGAAATTTATGCAGCACTTTTCACAATAGCAAGGATATGGAATCAACCAAAGTGCCCATCAACAGAAGAATGGATAAAAGAACTATGGTACATATACACAATGGAATACTACTCAGCAATCAAAAAAATGAAATAATGCCATTTGCAGCAAGATGGATGGAATTGGGGAAAATTATTTTAAGTGAACAAACACAAGCTCAGAAAGAGAAACAGCACATGTTCTCACTTATATGTGGGAGCTGAATCAAAATTACAAGAAGGAAAAAGTCCTATGCAGAGGTGGGAACATATTTTAAGAAAAGCTAAGAATGGTATTATTATAGATGGACTAGATAATTCATGTAATAGTTCTGACAATGTTAAAAGAAAGTTCACTACAGAAAAAGTTTCTACCTTAAACAGAATTGGAATCCAAGGATATATATAGAAAAATATTACCATAAAAAGACAAGCAAATGGAAGAGAAGTCTTTGGTGGGGGTGTGGAATAGGAGGAGGAAGCACACAAGAGGGTAAGGCGGAACTTATATGTATAATGTACAACAAAATGCATACATGAAAATGTCACAATAAAAAGCATGTCAGAATGAATCACATTAAGGTGTACATTAAAATTTTCCAATAAAAAAAGACTTGAGATTTACTGTCTTAGCAAATTTAATATAAACCATCCATGATTATTCATTTTAGACACTATATTATACATTCATTGTTGTTGTTAGGTGCCGTCAAGTCAGTGTCTGACTCATAGTGACCCTATGTACAACAGGTAAAATACTATTGTTCGTGCTTCTCTGCTATTCATAGGGTTTTCAATGGAGGATTGTTTTCTGGGAGTGGATTTCTAGGTCCTTCTCCCAAGCCTACAGCACCTGGTGTTCCCAGGCAGTCTCCCATCCGAGTACTAACCAGGCCCAACCCTGCTTAGCTTCCAAAATCTGATAAGATCAGTGGTACAACTGTAGATGTACATTCATTAGATCCCCAAAACTTATTAATCTCATAACCGAAGCTTTGTACCAACATCTTCCCACTCTCCCAGCCTCTGGTAATCACCATTCCTCTGTCTCCCACTGAGTTGTACAGTTTTTATTCCACATATCAGTGAGATTTTGTGATGTTTGTCCTCCTGTGCCTGGCTTACTTCAGTTAACAAAATGTTATCCAGGTTCTTCTGTGTTGGTACAAATGGCATGATTTATTTATTTTGTAAAGCTGACTAATATTCCATTGTATATGCATACCATATTTTCTTTATCCATGTATCTATTAGGGGACACTAGGTAGTTTCCATATCTTGGCTATTGTGAATAATGCTGCACATCACTGAGTGTTTGTTGTAAGAGCAGGTAAAGGCCAGGGTATCAGCCAAGTTCCCAGCAGGATGCAATGTCTGCACAGTGGGAAAGGATAATTGCATTGGAGAGTAAAATAAAGGTGTCTATTAGTGAATGAATGATGCATGATCCTCTTGAAAACATATCAAGCTGAGAAAAGATCACATGGTACAAAAACGCGTAGTGATCAGGAAGATTAACCAAGGGCTAAGAGTACAGGTATCTTGATGTTTTCAACGTATGCTTTTTTTTTTTTTTTTTTTTTGCAGTACTAGGAGTTGAACCCAGGGCCTCACGCTTCCATGCTCTGCAAGTGCTGGACCACTGAGCTGCGCCCCCAGCCCATTTATTTACTTTTTGAGACAGGGTCTCGCTAAATTACGGAGACTGCCTCTGGTCTAGAACTTGGAATCCTCCCGCCTCTGCCTCCCAAGCTGCTGGGATTATAGGCGTGGACCACCGCGCCCGGCAATGTATGCTTATTTCTGAGAATAAATTACTTCTAGGGTAAGATGGAGGTGATCTGATGGAATAGCAGGTGTTGGATCCAGGGCTGAAAGAAGGCAGTGAGAGATGGCGAAGCGCCCTGAGGGCATGGCGCCAGGGGTCTTTGCCATTCCTGGGTGTTACTAGAGAGCTGGGATTGGAGCAGAGAAGGACCCCACCCCACAAAAGGAGATGCAGAGTGCAGTAGAGGAGCAGGGTGCCGACACATGGGCATCCTGGCCGAGACAGACAGAGACAGAGAGAGAGAGAGAAATCTGAGGGAGAGGGAGCGGGGAGAGGAAGGGAGAGGGAGGGAGAGGGAGGGAGAGGGAAAGAGAGGGAGAATGAGAGAGAATGCTGGCCCTGCCTCTCCTGGCACCTCCCCATCATCCACACCTGATCGGAATTCAGAAGAGCAGGAAGCCTTGCTGATGCACCCCATGAAGCACAACCTTTCTGAGGCCCAACATGGGGAAGAGGACCCAAAACAAGAGAAAGTTGAGAGCAGTTAAGTTTCCAGGTCTACCATCACCAAAGTGTTTCCAGGATGAAGAAGACAACAGCCACCCTCCAAGGCCCCTTTGGCGGGGATGTGAACGGTGAGTTGTAAAGTCAGACACACCTGGGTTTAACCCTATAGGAATTGGCTCAAGAACATCAGACTCCTCCATCAGAGTAGAGAGCACCCCCCTTTCACACACCTGCCAGATGATTACAGTGGACAGGAAGAAAGCACCCTTCTTAGTCTGTTTGGATGCCCACAACAGAGCGCCACAATCTGGGTGTCTTATAGAAAACGACTCCTCACGGTTCTGGATGCTGGAGTCCAAGATCAATGTGGACTTGGTGTCTGGCGAGGCCCATCTTCTCCCCTGGTACCTCACATGGTAGAAAGAATGAACAGATCCCCTTGGGCCTATTTTATAAGGGCACTAATCCCACCATGGGCTGGGATTTAGCTCAATTGGTACAGTACCTCTCTGAAATCTCTGAGGTCCCGAGTTCCATTCCCAGCACCACAAAATGGGAGAAGGACGTGGCAACCCACTCCTGAGGCAATCCCGAAACAGTCATTGAAAACCCTATGAGGGTCGCTTTGAGTCGGACTGGACTCAAAGGCACCTAACAACAACAACAACAATCCCACCATGAGCACTCCACCCTCCTAACCTAATCACCCTCCAAAGACCCCAAATCTCCATTCTCACCACATTAGGGGTTTGGTCTCAACATAAGAACTCGAGGGTGGCACAGACATTTGGACTACAGCAGCATCCAGCAGGGTGCTTATCTGGGTACTTGCTAAGTGATGGCTGTCACTCCTGTGCTTGAGACAATACAGACTGTACCCAGCGCTCCTGGTTGCTCTCTCTTGCTTTATGACAAAGACCGGAGACTGGGAACATAATTTAGGTGGACCATTGAATAGGGATTCAGTAATTCAGAGTAATTCAGAGTTCTTGCACGGGACTCACAGAGCTGAGATCTACTTCTGCAAGCGCCAGGGTCATAATTCTTTCATTACTTCACAAGGGAGATCTGAGGTGACTGCATGCTAATAGGACAGATCAGAACTTCCAGAGAGGAATCGTGGAGGCAAGTCATTTTCTCAAATCATTATAGCCCTCTCTGCTGCCTGGGGGGCAGAGTTCTCCAGAGATGAGGGAGGCAATTTTGACCCCCAGGGACATTTGTCAAGGACTAGAAGCATTTTAGTTTTTGTTTATTTTACATATTGATGAGATACAACTTGATGTGTGAGTATGCACACACACACGCGCGCGCAAAGTGGAATCATTAATTCAAACCAACACAGATATTCACCACCACACTTATGTATCATCATTTTTTTTTTTTGGTGAGACATTTGAAACTTACTATTGTCAATTTTGAAATATATATTATTGTTGACTAATGAGTATATGTCTACAGCCATAGCACCCTGGCATCCCATCCCGCCTGATCTCAGAAGTTAAGCAGAGTCAGCCCGGTGAGTCCTTGGATGGGAGACCTCCTGGGAACACAAGGTGCTGCAGGCTAGGGGAAAGGACCTGGAAATCCACTTCTGAAACACCTGCCATTGAAAACCCTATGAGACGCCGGGCATGGTGGCACACGCCTGTAATCCCAGTGGCTTGGGAGGTGGAGGCAGGAGGATTGCAAGTTCAAGACCAGAGGCAGTCTGCATAACTTAGTGAGACCCTGTCTCAAAAAGTAAAAAAAAAATGGGCTGGGGGTGCAGCTCAGTGGTCCAGCACTTGCAGAGCATGCAAGCACAAGGCCCTGGGTTCAACCCCCAGTACTGAAAAAAAAAAAAACTATGAATAGCAAAGAAGCACTGGCATAGTGCCAGGCATGACACAGTGTCGGGGAGTGTTTCATTCTGTTTTACATAGGGTTGCAATGCGTCGGACCCAACTCCATGGCACCTAACAACAGCAACAATGAGTATATATCCAAAATATTTAGGAAACCCAAAGAATTCAATTGAAAATAACCTGATTCAAAAGTGGGCAAGGGACCCAATAACAGATTTTTATCAAAACAGGACATACAAATAGCCAGCAAGTTCAAGAAAAATAATGCCCTGTATCAGTAATCATAGCAGAAATGTAAAATAAGACCATGCTGAGATATCACCCATCGCCTCTCAAATGACTTGTAGGTGGTTGTATCCTGGGAAGTGAGGGTGGGAGAGCTATGGCTTCAAGTGGGTAGGAAGAAGCCAGTGCCTAGATAATGTTTTAATATCATGGTGGGAAAATCTAGTTAGAGCCAGGCCATGAGCAGGTGAGTAGTGAGTCTAAGAAGCTGAAAACAAATTTGAATCTTCCCCTCTCCAAATCCCACTATTTCTCCATTTTCCTCAAAAGTTCCCAGGAAACCTCCATCAAGAGAGGTAGTGTAGGTGCCGGGCACAGTGGCACATGCATGGCCAGTGGCGCACACCTGTAATCCCAGTGGCTCAGGAGGCGGAGGCAGGAGGATCACAAGTTTGAGACCAGAGGCAGTCTGCATAACTTAGGGAGACCCTGTCTCAAAAAGTAAAAAAAAAAAAAGGGCTAGGGGCGCAGCTCAGTGGTCCAGCACTTGCAGAGCATGCAGGCGCGAGGCCCTGGGTTCAACCCCCAGTACCGCAAAAAAATAAAAAATAAAAAGAGAGAGGTAGTATGGGAGTGACATGTTTTACCCTTCCCTTACTCTCCTTAATCTAGTCTTCCTGACTGTTTGAAGGAACGCTACAATGTACTCCTTCTGAAAGTAACTGAATATTAGCAAAAACAAGAAACCACAAATAGGATTTCATTTGAAAACATGTGATCTCCGAATCGCGTCCACATCAGCAGGTATGACCGTGAGTTTCTAGATATTTGCCAAATGTCTTCTGTATTCCCTTTGTTACTTATAATTAGAAAAGTTTCGAGCCTTTAATCCCAGCGGCTGTAATCCCAGTGGCTCGGGAGTCAGAGGCGGGAGGATCGCAAGTTCCAGATCAGAGGCAGTCTGTGTAATTTAGCGAGACCCTGTCTCAAAAAGTAAAAAATGGGCTGAGGCGCAGCTCAGTGGTCCAGCACTTGCAGAGCATGCAGGTGCGAGGCCCTGGGTTCAACCCCCAGTCCTGCAAAGAGAAAGAAGAAAGAAAGAAAGAAAGAAAGAAAGAAAGAAAGAAAGAAAGAAAGAGAGAGAGAGAGAGAGAGAGAGAGAGAGAGGGGGGGGGAGGAAGGAAGGAAGGAAGGAAGGAAAAGAAAGGAAGAAAGAAAGGGAGAGAGGGAGGGAGGAAGAAAGGAAAGGTTCAAACTAGACTAAATATAAAGACAACTCAGCTGGTTTCTGGACACGCCTTGATACCAAGGTCCAATGATGTCTTCAAGAGGGTCTCCCTCTCTGCCTTCCTTCTAAAGCTGCTTTCTCCGGTGAGTCAGACTGGATTCAATAGCACCTAACAACCACCACCATGTTCCCAGGACAGCTTTTGGCAGTTCCCGAAGGTACAAGCTGGGAGTGACCCTTAACTCCACTCAGACTGGACTGTCTCAGCCTTTCTGCACATTGCCAAAGCCATCACTATGACCAGCAGGAGATGACACTGACTTTTGCTGTGGAATGTGCCAGTCAGACACAAAGCCCAGGCCCGACAATGGAGGAAGAGTTGATTTCTCAGGCTGTTTACAATGTTCTTTCTTATTTACAGAGGAAAGAAGAGTGGCTGCCGGCAGGCAACAGGAGACACATGCATTCCTGCTAGGTGCAACCAACGGAACAATTCCCTACTGAGTCTGCAGCATGGTGCTCGCGGGGTGGAGAATACAACTACATAAAACATGATCGAGGGCTGCAAATGCTCAGTCTATTTAGTTGTTGTTGTTGTTAGGTGCTGTCGAGTCGGTATCCGACTCATAGCGACCCTCATAGGGTTTTCAATGACAAACTGTTTCGGGATTGCCTTGGGAGTGGATTGCCACGTCCTTCTCCCATTTTTGCGGTGCTGGGAATGGAACTCAGGACCTCAGAGACTGCAGCACAGTGCTCTACCAGCTGAGCTAAATCCCAGCCTCAGTTTATTTAAGTGGCAAGGAACCACATGGGAACCATATAAGAAGGAAGAATTTAAGTGTCAAACTGCGTGGCACAGACTGCCGATTGCAGAGATTCAGGAAGGGGTACTCCGACTTCCAAGACACAAGACTGAAGGTGGTCCCAGAACATGGTTGGGGCACCAATGACAGAAGGAAATGGGTGCGTGATAAACGATAGTAAGAAGTGAAGGAGCAGAGACTGGGGTGCCTGGAGCAAACAGTGAGTGAGGAGCCAAGCCCCTCCTTCCAGATTGATTTCCCTGACTGAGCACCCGGCCCCCGCCACCCGCAGTGCCCGTATCTTTGAATTCGTTTTGACAAGCTCATTTCATCTGCACAGAAAGAACATCTCGTTGCGATGGGGGAGATCTGGGGAGCCCGTGCTTTCCATCAGTCTTCCCTTCTAGGCGCAGCATTCCACCTATCGCTTTTCTTCTTCAAAACCATTACTCAATCTGCAAGAAAGGAAACAAGTGTTTTCGCTGGGCAGGCTGGTGACAAATGAGGGTGCTCATTTCCCCCAGCAGGCACTTTGGTTTGCCATTTGCCTAACTGGCAGCAGACAAACTCAATGTCTACATGATATCTTTAAGATTACGGTGGCCTTTTATGAGCAATAATTCAGACAGATCAGAGATGTTAGGACTGATTGCCTAAGGAGGCAGCTCAGACGTGAAGGATGATGGCTACCGCACGAACCCATGGACTGACTCAGATAGACCCCCTGGTAGTTAGTCTTCACAGTATAGCCGACAACCAAACTATGCCTTCTAAGTGTCATATGGGCTGGGATTTAGCTCAGTTGGTACAGCGCTGCTCTGCAGTCTCTGAGGTTCTGAGTTCGATTCCCAGCACCTCAAAAATGGGAGAAGGATGTGGCAATCCACTCCTGAGGCAATCCCGAAACAATCAGCCATTGAAAACCCTATAAGGGTCGCTGTGAGTCAGACACAACTCTACGGCACCTAACAACAACAACAACAAGTGTCATACATGGGCTGAGGTTTAATTCAGTTGGTAGAGCACTGCTCTGTGCTCTCTGAGGCCCTGGGTTTTATCCCCAGCACCACAAAAATGGGAGAAGGACCTGGCAACCCACTCCTGAAACAATCCTGAGCCATTGAAAACTCTACAAACTGCATAGAAGCACTGACATAGTGCCAGGCATTGCACAGTGTTGGGGGTGTTTTGTTCTGTTATACATAAGGTTGCTGTGTTTCAGACCCGACTCAACAGCACCTAACAAGTTTCTTACATAATGCCTTTACCCCACTCAAGAACATGCAATATTTCACTGGTCTTTTCCAAAATGCAGACAAGTTTCAGATGAGATTTGAAGCATCCCCTAGGCTGGCTTCATCATAAAGTTCAAATCTTTGATTTGCCAATAGACCTCTAGTTCTTTACTTGGATGCAACGGGCCCCTGTTCCTGCCTATGAAGACTGTCTGTAAATTCAAATATTATGATGTATAAAACACTGATCCCCAGCAAGTGACAGCAGCAGTAGCAATAGCAGCAGCAACAGTGATAATTTCTTTGGAACTCTCACATAAAAATTTATAGATTTTTAAAACCAGAATTTCAAGAGTTTTTTGAGACATTATACAAAAGGGACTGGCCAGTGCCCTAATCCTTCCAGGCAGCTACAACAAAATACCTTAGACTGGATAATTTATGAAGAGCATAAATTTCTTGCTCAACAGTTCTGGAGGCTGGGAAGTTCAAGTGTGGTGAGAACTCATTCTCTTCTTTAAAAGTGGCACCTTCTAGCTGTGTCCTTACATGGCAGAAGAGGTGACTATACTCCCTGGGGCCACTTTTATAAGAACACTAATTCCATTAACTGAGCCTGCAGCCATAGCCCTGTGGCATCCGATCCCATCAGATCTCAGAAGCTCAGCAGGGTTGAGCCTGGTTAGTCCTTGGAAGGGACACCGCCTGGCAACACCAGGGGCTGTAGGCTTGGGAGACGGACCTGACAACCCACTCCCAAAAATCAATCTGCCACTGAAAACCCTATGAGCAGCAGAGAAGCACTGACAATAGTGTTTCGCCTGTTGTACATAGGGTCACTATTTGTCATGATGGCACCTAACAACAACAATAATTCCATTAATTAAGACTCTTCCTTCAGGACCTGGTCACCTTTTAATGCCCACCTCTCTATATGATTGCAATGGAGATTAGGTTTCAACATAGGAATTTTGTTGTTGCTAGGTGCCATTGAGTTGTGTCCTACTTATAGCAAATCTTATAGGGTTTTCAATGGCTGATTGTTTCGGGATTGCCTCAGGAGTGGATTGCCACATCCTTCTCCCATTTTTGCAGTGCTGGGAATCGAACCCAGGACCTCAGAGACTGCAGAGTGGCACTCTGCTAACTGAGCTAAACCCCAGCCCATAGGAATTTTAGAGAGACAGAAATAGCTTCCCTGTATCTGTGGAGAAAAATGCTGCGAAATTTCAACCACAAATTTATTAAGGCCTTGATGTCGGGTCCCTTTTTTATCAGCATTTATCAGGGACGGAGTAAGCATTGTATCTCATCATGTTTAATGCAACTTTAGCTTCCAGTTTATAGACCTCAGTAGACTTCTTAATTAAGGCTGATGTTGGTAACATTGCTAAAGGCACAAGTCCTAGAGAAGATGCATAATTCCTCTCCAGTGCCACCAGGAAACCAGTCTCAGACAGGACATTATTAATCCCCATGAAGACAAGAAATAGTGGAAGTACAGAAACAAGAAATCAAAATGCCTGTAAATTCCAGTTTCCCAGGAGAAAATTCTGTAGCCGCATGTTCTGTGGCTCAGAGGAGCCCAGGAAGCAGGATTAAGGAGACCTGTGGCCAACAGACCCGCCTGGCAGAGAGAGATAAGCATGGGTATTTACCAGCATTGTCTGACCCCAGTGGGGCCATCTAAGATTAGGAACCAGTTAGCAACGAGTCTGCAGATAAATGCGGGTAGGAAGCAGATCTGAAGGGAGGCAGAGGCGAGGAAAGGTGGGTCGCTGCTGTTTGTGCTGCTTCTACATCTCTAGTGGCCAAAATGTGCTATGTGTCATTGCCGGTGAGGTTTGACACAGTACGGCTTCATCAAGGTCCCAGCAGGAAACAGAATAATCAAACTGGGCGTTTCGAAATGCACGTCATAAGGTAAAAGCAGTGTGCGTGAAATGGTGTGAAAATAGTGTTGTTGTTGTTGTTGTTGTTGTGTTCCCTCGAGTTGAGTCCCACTCATAGCTACTCTCATAGGGTTTTCAATGGCTGACTGTTTCGGGATTGCCTTGGGAGTGGGTTGCCACATCCTTCTCCCATTTTGCGGTGCTGGGAATTGAACTCAGGACCTCAGAGACTGCAGAGCAGCGCTCTACCAACTGAGCTAAATCCCAGCCCGAAAATAGTGTTAGGAGGGTGCATTCCCACCTGGCCACAAGGGGAACAAGTAGTCATGGAAAAGCAGACAAAAGGCTGTGCAGAGAGAGTCCCAGTGACACCCGGGACCACAGTCAAGGTGCCCATTCAGCCAGCAGCTGCCCAGGAGTGAGCCAGGGAGGCAAATACTTTGGCCATTCTCTATTATTTCCCTCTTCCCTACTGACTCCCCATTGGCTAAGCCCAACAGGAAGCTAGAGAGCAGGTGGCTGCGTGGACAGGGAGAGCAAGGGAGGGTAGAGTGGTCGGGAGGGGTCTACAGGGGCCAACCGAAGCCCCGAATGCCTTGCTCACCACACCTTTCACATGGGAGCTTGTTAACGTCTTCGAGAGGTTGTCTTAAACAAAAATTTATTTAGTCACGTTTTGCCCGCTGCCCGATTGATTTACTTGACCTCAGCCTATTTTCTTTTACGTAACCTGCCGCTCTCTGGGGCATACCATGGGAAATTCTGTTCTAGCGGAACATTCCAGTGGGAATCCGTTCCCCCATTCATTCACTTGCTCACAGAACGCTGACTGAGCAGCCCAGTGGGTCAAGCGGCTGGATACAGAAATGAACAAAGTAGTTATTACAGCCTCACTTTTCTGAGTGTACACCCTCATAAAACTGGACTGTACACCATGTCACACAACCACCTCTGCTGGTCTCCTTGCCTGGAGTCCTTTCCCTCCGCTCTCCACCTGAGGACAAAACGCAAGTCACATTCTGCCACTCCATGACCAATGCCCTTCAGTGAGGTTTTCCTGATCTAACCACAAAGCAAAATGACAGTCCCTTGGGGTGGAATAAAATGCCCTTCATGACCTGGACCGCCCACCTGTGACACTTAATCCCTTACCATTCCTTCAGTCCTACCCTCCACCCCAATCTATGAACTGACCATTTTTAGTTCCCTAAATCCATTGTTGCCCCCCTTGCTTTTGTCCACCCTTCTCTGCCTGAACCTGCTCAGATGCCATTTTCACTTTGAGGGCTCTGCTCATTCCCCCATGCCTAGCTCTGATGCCCTTTCTCTGGGTCCCCATGACAGGACATCCTTTCTCTGTCTTCAGAGGATGTACCCTAAGTGAAATGGCCTTTTCCATGTCTAATTTTTCCCCCAAACAGAAATTTCCAATTTTTTTAAATTATGACTTATTTTATCCTATGTATAACTCTGGCATCTAAAGACATGAGTATCTGTTGAATGAACGCATATAGGATTAGTTATGGCCTTTTCCTCAAAGAACTTTCAATGCACAAATGATCCTGGAAGGCACAATACAAACGCTCTTGATGATGCAAATGAAATGCGTCCTTGAAGGATTCCATTGTTGTCTCCTTTTTCCTTAGACAGAGCTATGACCCAGCAAGAGGATAGTAGGAAGATGGAGAAGAGGTAAAAACTCTGAAGTGCAAACTCTGAAATGGGCTCAGAATTTGGAAAGCTAAAGTCTATATAAGATGTCCATTCATTTTATAATCTTTACTGAGATTTGATCTTGATTCCAAAGTCAAACTGCATGAAAGAATTATAAGAATTGTCAACCCCTATTATAAAACATCTCTCCTTAACAACCTATTTCTTGTGTTTGCATATTGGCTTATTCAATAAAGAATTATAAGAATTATAATGAAAGAATTATAAGAATGAAAGAATTATAAGAATTTTGTCCAATTAAGTAGCCAGTCGACAATTATTCTGCAGCCTGGAAAGAAAGAAGAGAGAACATAGCAAGGCATTTTGCCCCCAGTCTATAGAGCTATTCACCCAGAGACCTGGGGAAAATTAAGACATAAAGAGAAGAAACCAGCAGGATGCTCTGGGAATTGTCAAGAGCATGGTGGTGTCCTCAAACCAAAGGGATGAACCATGCTATACTTGGGATCTGGGATGTCCTCCAAAGGCTCCTGAGTTAAAGGCTTGAGCACCAGCCTGTGACACTACCAGAACGTGGTAGAACCTTGGGCTGTTGTTGTTGTTAGGTGCCATCGAGTCAGTATCCGACTCATAGCGACCCTCATAGGGTTTTCAATGGCTGACTGTTTCGGGATTGCCTTGGGAGTGGATTGCCAGGCCCTTCTCCCATTTTTGCAGTGCTGGGAATTGAACTCAGGACCTCAGAGACTGCAGCACAGCACTCTACAAACTGAGCTAAATCCCAGCCCAGAACCTTGGGAGGTGAATGTAATGGGAGGAAGTGACGTCATTACGTGCACATCCTTGAAGGAGATATTGGGATACGGTCTCTTCACCTCCGCCACTTCCTGGCTACCATAAGGTAAGCAGCCTTCCACACGACAGACACCATCATAACATATTGTGCTGCCTCGAGCCCAGAGCAACAGGGCCAAGCAAGCATAGACTGAGCCCTCTGAAACCATGAGCCAAAAGACCTTCCTTTATTATTGACTTCCTCAGGTGCTTTGTCACAGTGTTAGAAAGCTGACTGACACAGAGCCTCACTGGAGGGCATCCATTTGCCGGTGAAAACACGTTTACAAAGGCAAATTTTGCAGAGGAGAAGTGTAAGGAAACACCACCTGCAATCCACGTGGGAAGAAATAAAAATCGCAGACAGAAATAAGCACAGAGAAAAAGTAAATCTAGAAATAAATAAAAACAAGCTGGGTGTGGTGGCGCATGCCTGTAATCCCAGTGGCTCGGGAGGTGGAGGCAAGAGGATCACAAGTTCAAGACCAGAGGCAGTCTGCATAATTTAGCAAGACCCTGTATCAAAAAAAAGTTAGAAAATGGGCTGGGGGTGCAGCTCAGTAGTCCAACACTTGCAGAGCATGCAAGCATGAGGCCCTGGGTTCAACCACCAGTACCACAAAAAAAAAAAAAGAAAGAAAGAAAGAAAGACCGACAGACAGACAGACAGACAGACAGACAGACAGACAGACCAGCTTGCTACAAAATAGTTATCTAGTTTTCTGTTTTCCCTCTACATCCTCAAGTCGACCCACCCATGTGACAGAAACCTGGTGCCGGCGATCTGAACCTAGCTTGCAGTCTGCATTGAACAACAATCAGAATATAGGAGAGACTCCCCAGGAAATGTGGAGTCTAGTCCTGACTTGCTACTCAACAGGCGTTTTTCACCAGGAAAGTTACTGTACCTCAGTTTTCTTATTTGTAAATGGAGAAACGATTGCCTAGGCCTCACAAGTAAATAACTTCAAATGTGCTTAGTAAATAAGCCAATATTTAAACATAGGAAATAGGTTGTTAAGGAGAGATGTTCTATAATAGGGGTTGACAAACTACACCAATATCTTATAACCAGCCTGCCACCCATTCTTGTAAATAAAGTTTTATTTCTTATAACCAGCCTGCCACCCATTCTCGTAAATAAAGTTTTATTGGAACTCAACCAGGCCTATTTGTCTCCTTTTACATAGGGCTGCTTTTGAGCTACCTCAGTGGAATTGGATAGCTCTGAGTAATCAGAAACCATAGGACCCACAAAGCCTGAAACATTTCAAATCTAGGCCTTTAAAAATAACCCTAAAAATACTTGTCAACCCCTGATCTATAATGTAACTTTAAACTTGGTAAATGAATTTATGCAGGTGATTAAAATGAATTATTTTCTACCACTCCTACTTCATACTAGATTCTAGTATCTGGCAGTAAGAAAAGAAACCATCTTCCTTCCAAATATTTGCAACCTCAAATCTTCTTCCCAGTCATAAATATTTGCTAAATAGGTCTTGAGGCAAAGTGATGTGGTAGAAAGATAGCTTTGGGCTTTGTGGGTTTTCAGTGGTTGCTGTCCCCTGAGGAGACGCACAGCGCTCACGGCAGGAGCACTCTGCGGCCCCCTCCCCAGGACTTACTGGTGGAGTGTGATCATTGGAATGGAGGATTCGGCTGATTAAAGTGGATTTGAATATGAGGAACGCTCACTTCTATGCAGAGGCTCAAACGTGAAGAAAACTCTCAAGTGCTGCCAGGACTGACTCTGAGCCTCACGGGCCCCAGGAGTCCCCAGCTCCCTTCCTGGCCTGATCCCCTCTGGGCCCACCCAGGTTCATCTCCCCGCCAGCCTGTGAAATAACCCAGCCCATCCCAGCCTCCCAGGAGTGAGGAGCCACCTCACCCTCTTCCTACATCAAAGCCTGCTCTCCACAGAGCTTCCAGCCCAGCCATTCCTAAACGCAACCTGCACGTGGCCCTGCCCGGTGCGTGATGTCTTCTTTCCCAGGATGGGAATCCATGGGGCTCACCA
The DNA here is from genome assembly GCA_007922755.1 of Pedetes capensis. Taxonomy (NCBI): domain Eukaryota; kingdom Metazoa; phylum Chordata; class Mammalia; order Rodentia; family Pedetidae; genus Pedetes; species Pedetes capensis. Next base: position 180,342 of record VMDO01001779.1, read on the forward strand.
GTGGCTGTTGATCGTCTCTGTCCAGTGTCAGGTGCCATGGATTCAGCCACCGTGTGCTGCTCAGGGTGGGGGCGGTCCTTCTTTCTCCACTGCAGTGGACAGAAGTGATCAGAGGGTCTCCAAAGAAAGGACAGCCCCCTGCCATGTTCACTACAGCCCAGCCCTTGCACCCTGAGACCCCCGCGCCTCTCACACAGTGTCCCATGTGGAAGGACCTCCCCCTGGATGTCCTTTGCCCTTCTGTCCTGGAGAACTTACAAGAGAAGGCTTGGTGGACAACCCCCAGCCGTCGCTGCCATGCTGATGGTATTTGTCGGTGCCCCCCAACCCGCCACACAGTCTAGATGTCGCCCACCCTCAGCCAGCACGTCTGTCCATCTGGGTAAAGTTCCCAGAGTTAGACATGAAAAGGCTGAGCCCCTGGTTCCTAAGCCCACCGTCAGCCAAGGCTTCTGAGCATCCCATCCATGACAGACACCAAGCGGGGGATAACAAGAAATGCCTGCCTAACGCTGAGCCCCAAACAGATGCCTCGCTGAGCTCATCGCAGGCTAGAAGAGCTTCTTCTGCTGTTAATCAGAGAGGGGTTCCCCGCAAGGGTGTGGCTCCTTCCTCCTCTGGGTAGCTCTGAGTAATCAGAAACCATAGGACCCACAAGGCCTGAAACATTTAAAATCTAGACCTTTAAAAAAAACTCTAAAAATACTTGTCAACCCTGATCTTTAAACTTGGTAAATGATTTTATGCAGGTGATTAAAATGAATTCTTTTCTACCATTCCTACTTCATACTGCATTCTAGTATCTGGCAGTAAGAAAAGAAACCTTCATCTTCCTTCCAAATATTTGCAACCTCAAATTCTTGAATATGAGAGACACTCGCTCATATGCAGAGGCTCAAATATGAAGAAGAAAACTCTCTGATTTCTCTCCCGGCACTGGAGCCCGAAGTGACCAGGCAGCGGTCATTGCTGAAAGTTCACAGGACCCTCATTGCTGAAGCCAGGAGATCGACATGCAGAGCTTGAACCTACAGGGACTGGAAGTACTAAGATGCCCACAAGTGAAAGGCAGTCATGGAGAGGGGGGATCCCACCTCTGAATTCCACCCCTCCACCGTGTGAGGACTCAGTGGCACATCATGGCCACTGATCGGGGGTATGGACTCTGCTCAGGAAGACAGGCTTCGCATGCAATGAACAATGGCTGCTGGGCCTACTGAGATGCCATTGAGGGGCAGAGTCCATCCCCTCCTCTTGTACCTGGCTAGGTCTGTGACTTCTTGTGGTCAACAGGGGGCTGACTTCCAAGGCTAGGCCATAAGAAACCTCACGGCGAGGCCGGCACCTTTGAGGGTGAGCACTGGAGATGATCTCGCACGGATTAAACCACAATGCAGTGAGATGCCCAGGCCACGTGGAGAAACCACATGTGAGGCGCCACTCATAGCCCCCATTGAATTCCCAGCCACTAACTGTAGGGCACTGCCTAGAAAGGTAGTTTGCCCTGGGGCCTATCTAGGCCCCTTGGAGGACTGAGGCTTGTTTCCCAGGCAGTCACCTTTGCCCTACATCCGGGAACTCTGGGTTGTCGAGCTCTCTAAGATGGTGCTGGCATCTTATCCCTTGCCTCAGACCCCTCGACACTGATTAGCTGTTTCTAAACCCCTGAACGGCTCCTGATTGGACTGTTCAGGAACCACCCCTGATTGGCTACTTTTATAAAACCAAATTTGCATATCCCCTCTGATTGGCTGAAGCCCGTATGGGGCCACTGCCTCTGATTAGTCCCCGGCTAGCCCCAAAAGGGTATATAAGGGCGGTACATGGAGCAGTCTGGGTCCATTCCATCAACCAGGTCAGACAAGGAAACAATAAAGAGCTGTTGGAGCAGAGCACTCGGAGTCGGCGTCTTCACTGGGAAGAAAGAGGCAAGGAGCCGCCCTGGGCATCAGCCTCTGAGCCTGCCTTTCTCAAGGCTTCTCAGAACAGCCGTGGGCATAAGCCTCCTTTCCAGGCAGTGCAGCTCTTGGGTGCTCAGCTCCCCCTCACCAGATGACAGGTCTTTGGCAGCTGGTTCCCACTCACGGCTGGAGTGAGTCCAGCGGCGACACCCCACAACTAACCAGCCTCAAGCTCAAGCCACTGTCTGCAGCCCCGAGCTGAGGGAGCAGGGCCCACACCACAGTGGCAGGTGTTACGTGGCCATCCACCTGCTCCTGTAACTTCCTGGTACCTGTGGGACCCACTCTGGGCTAATCCCTCATATACCTTTTCTGTCTTACAATGAACTATTTCTGGGCCTACCTAAATATATGTCTGTATGGGTATGTTAGGATGCAGCTCATGAGGGGGCTCGGGCCAGCTGGTCACTCGAGGTCTTCTGGTCAAGTACTGTGTCTCTCTCAGAGCCTGTAGAAAGACAGTCACTGCTTCTGGAAGGACCTAGTTATCTACCGCAGCCATCAACGTTGATCCCAATAAATCCTAAGGGGGTGCATTGTGATTTCCAGTTGAGACTTGTTCTATGCTCCATGAGGCATCTTTTCCCACCTTGGGGGTACCTGCACTATGGTGAATATGTCACATAAAATGGCCAGAATCAGAGAGCCAGTCGCTCTGCTGAATGGAAATGCCGCAGATCCCCTGTGGGCCCTGGATTCCACTCAAATATGCACGTCCTCTGCGGCTTCTCTAAACACGGAGGAGCAGAATCCCCAACTATGCTGACTTGAGAATCCAGAGCGCCCAGCCCACTATTAGCTTCCCTCGGCAATGGGAAATACCAGCAGCAATAATCTGTCCTTTATTTAGAAAAGGATGCCCCAGCAGTCCCAGACACTACAGATTTTGTGGATAGGGCAGATCTCTGAATCTACGTAACATTTGTTCTGGCGGAAGCCAAGCCTTGAGCAGCCCACATGGGGAGGAGCAAGGCCACCTGCCAGCAGCCACAGGAGGGAGCATGGAGAGGTGGCCTCCAGCCTCAGGTGAAGGGGCCCCAGCCACAGCTGACAGCTTCAGTGCAGCCTCCTGAGCGACTCTGAACCAGACTCAACCAGCTGCATCAAGTTGGTCTATGGTTTTAAGCTGCTACGGTTCAGGATAAATTGTTATGCTGTTGTTGTTGTTAGATGCCTTTGAGTCGGGTCCAACTAATAGCAACCCTATGTACAACAGAACCAAACACTCCTCAACACTGTGCCATGCACACAATCATTTTTATGTTTGAGCCCCTTGTTACAGCCACTGTGTTTATTCTCATTTTCAGTCATGCCACATTAGCAAAAGGAAGTCCCAGGGCCTTTACTCCATTCTTGTCAGTAAGGTCGACTCTACTTTGAGGAGGCAACTCTTCCCCAGTTGTTTCTTGAATGCCTTCCGGCTGGGAGACTCATTTTCCAACACTATATCTGACAGTGCTTCTCTGCTATTCATAGGGTTTTCAATGAATAATTGGTTCAGGAGTGGGCCGTTGGGTCCTTCTCCCTAGCCCGTCTTAGTCTAGAAGCTCAGCTGAAACTGTCCACCTTGGGCAGCCCTGTTGGTACCTGAACTACCAGTGGCATAGCTTTCAGTGTCACAGCAACATGCAAGCCCCCACAGCAGGACAAGCTGAGAGATAAGTGGGGGAAATTGTTATGCAGCAATAATTAATACAGAGACTGGGGTACATCACATGTACTCATCAATAAGCTCACTTCGAGGGCAGCACGGGGTTGGAGCACTTTTATCCGGATCAGAGCAGTTTCTTGCAGCAAAATCAATGTGCTGGAGCCTGAGAATGAAGGTCCAGTGCTTCAGCCCAAAGATAATCATCAGACCGTGCTGTTCCATGGAGATCTCCTAGAGTCACTGAGCTCAAACTCTCTGCTGGGAAAATGGGCTGGGAGGTCATAGCTGCACCTCTCATTGGGAATCACTCTGGGCCGCCTGGATCTGCCTCACCCCCAACTATAACATGGATGGGACTTGTCGATGCAGAGATGTAAAAGGTGAGCCCCTTTCTTCAAACTGGGAGAAATGTAAAGATTTATCCCAGCTCCACACCGCATCAGCTGAGGGCTCAGCTGCAACGGATTGCATTTCAGCTTTTCTTTCTCCCCGATCCTGCATTTCCTTACTTTCTTGTTAGGTTTAGCCATTCATGCCCTAATTGTTCATTCATTTTGTATATTTATGCTTTCTTTTTTTCTCAGCCAAGTTAGCTAGTGTTTTGTGTTACTTCTTAACTTTCCAGAAATTGTTGTTGGTGTTAGATGCTGTCAAGTCGGTATCTGACTCATAGAGACCCTCATAGGGTTTTCAATGGCTGAGTGCTTCGGGATTGCCTTGGGAGTGGATTTCCAGGCCCTTCTCCCATTTTTACAGTGCTGGGAATTGAATTCAGGACCTCAGAGACTGCAGCACAGCGCTCTACCAACTGAGCTAAATCCCGGCCCTTCCAGAAATTAGTTTTAACTTATTTATTTGCCATATGTTTTCTTACCTCCTTATTCCCTGCTTTTAACTCCATTCCCTTCTATGTGCTTTCTTTTGATTTACTTTGCTGCATTTTCCCTAGATTTTAAACTGATACTTAGTTCATTTACTCTCATTTTTATTAAGTGCTTCTTCTTGTTGTTGTTGTTGTTAGGTGTGGTAGAATCGTGTCATGTCTGACTCATAGCGACCCTCATAGGGTTTTCAATGGCTGATTGTTTCAGGATTGCCTTGGGAGTGGGTTCCATGTCCTTCTCCCATTTTTGCGGTGCTGGGAATTGAACTCGGGACCTCAGAGACTGCAGCGCAGCGCTCTACCAACTGAGCTAAATCCCAGCCCATTAAGTGCTTAGTGTTATGAACTTTTTCTTCTGATCACTACTTTAAATATATGGCACAGAGTTGATATATTCTGATTATAATCAGATTTTAGAAACTCTGTAGTACAAATTTGTATTTCCCTTTCCATCCCTTTGGTATGCATCTGTAGATTATCCTTATAACATCGTCTAGGTCTTCTGTATCTCCACTGCTTTTTGTCAGTTTTCTCTTTCCTGTGCAGAAAATGACATATTTAAATCTCCAGTGCATGTCTATCTAGACCTCCTTGCCCCACCTATAATTTTTAATGCATAACAGTGGTTGTGTTAATAGGTGTTGCGGTTATACGTCCATCATGAATTACGTTCTTAACATTTTAATATGTCCTTGTCACCTTTAGTGCTTTGAGACTTCAGCTTTGTCTTGAGATTGAGATTGCCATCTCTCCTTTCCTGTTCTCGCTTTCCCCCATCTCTTTCTATTTAGCCTTTCTGTGTCACTTTGTTATTAGGTAACAGGGCTTGCATTAAGCAATAAATGAAAATCTTTGTATTTTAATACTCTGCTCATAATTATTGATGTGGTTGATATGCCAAACATTGACAGTTACAAGGAAGGGCTTCATTAAAATTAAAATTAAAATTTAATTAAAATTAAAATTTAACACATTAAAATTTAAGTAGCATCCAGGCACAGTGACACCTGTCTGTAATCCCAGAAATTCATTGGGTGGAGGCAGAAGGATCACAAGTTCAAGGCCAGAGCAGCCTCCATAACTATGGCGACCCTGTCTCAAGATAAAAAAAAATTTTTTTTAAAGGGATTGGGTGTGTGGCTCAGGGGTAGAGCACTTGCAAAGTATGTGCAGGACCCTGGGCTCAACGCTCAAAGTATCAAAAACAACAACAACAACAATAAAAAATTAGGTAGCAAAAAAAAAGACAGGATTTTGAATGTTTTTACCATAATGAATATGAGAAATGTTTGAAGAGAAGGGTATTTACTTGGTTTAAACAGTATACAATTAATGTAAATATTAAAATATCACATTGTTGTGTTGTTAGGTGCCGTCAAGTTGGTATCCAACTCATAGCGACCCTACAAACAGCAGGGGAAACACTATTGTCAGTGCTTCTCTGCTACTTATAGGGTTTTCATGGCATATTGGTATTTGGGAGTGGGTTGCCAGGTCCTTCTCCCAAAAAAATATCACATAGTACCCTATTAATATGGACAGATTTTATATTTTTATGTATTGGATTTTTAAATCAATTTAATGAGTTAAATAAATAAATAAAAGTGATGGACCCAAGCAAAGAAACATATATATATATGTTTGTTAGGTTGTTGTTAGGTGCTATCGAGTCAAGTCTGACTCATAGCAACCCTCATAGGGTTTTCAATGGCTGACTATTTCGGGATTGCCTTGGGAGTGGGTTGCCACATCCTTCTCCCATCTTGCGGTGCTGGGAATCGAACTCAGGACCTCAGAGACAATAGAGCAGTGCTCTACTAACTGAGCTAAATCCCAGCGCTCTCTCTCTATACACACACACACACACACACACACACACACACACACACACACACACACACAGGTGCAGTAACTGTGGAGAGAATTCCTTGGAGTTTTATAGCATGGACAAAGGTGTAGGGATATCCTGAAGCCTGATATATCAGTAAAAGGTTGTGACAGTGGTGTTTCAGAAAAATGAGACAATCTGTTTCATCATCTGAAGATTTATGTGCAAAAGCAGTGGCAGATATAATTAGATTGATCTGTATACCTGATTGTGGAAGACACTGAGTATGTTTGAGAACTTGATGGGGAGAGGTCACCAAAGCCAATGAGACTAGAGAAACTGGTCCAGATAAAATGAATAATGTGCACTGATAAAAACATGTTCTGAATCTCTATGCATTCGGAAAGTTCATACTGAATAAAACTAAACAAATCTCGTCATGTCTGAAACTCTCTGAGCTTTGGCATGCTTGTTCATATTATGAATCTTCAAAATATAGATTAGTGCCAGGTGTGGTGGCACACACCTATAATCCCAGCGGCTTTGGAGGTAGAGGCAGGAGGATCACAAGTTCGACACCAGAGGCAGTCTGCGTAATTTAGCAAGACCCTGTCTCAAAAAGTAAAAAAAAAAAAAAAAAAAAAAAAACTGGGCTGAGGGTACAGCTCAGTGGTCCAGCACTTGCAAAGTATGCAGGCGCAAGGCCCTGGGTTCAACCCCCAGTACTGAAAAAATGTATAGATTGATAGATTGATTGATTAGTATTCAGCAACATTTTGAAAGTACTGTTGTGGTCAGGCACAGTGGAACACACTTGTCATCCCATCAACTTGGGAGGCCTAGGTGGGGGGATCACAAATTCAAGGCCAGAGGCAGTCTGTGCACCTTAGCAAGCCCCTATCTCAAAATAAAAAATAGATAAATGAATGGGCTGAGAGTGTGGCCCTGTGGGACAGCACTTGCAAAGTCCATATAAGCCCCTGGGTTCAACCCCCAAGTATCAAAAAAAAAAAAAAAAAGTACTGTTTGTGAGGGCTAGGATTTAGCTCAGTTGGTAGAGTGCTGTGCTGCAGTCTCTGAGGTCCTGAGTTCAATTCCCAGCACCGCAAAAATGGGAGAAGGACGTGGCAACCCACTCCCAAGGCAATCCCGAAATACTCAGCCATTGAAAACCCTATGAGGGTCGCTATGAGTCAGATACTGACTCGATGGCACCTAACAACAACAACAACTGTTTGTGAAGCTTTGATGGAAAAATAAATTACAACACTCAGGTCCCAGCTTCACTGGGGCAGAAATAAAATTCAGAGCAGCCTGTCATGTGGGCCCCAGCTAAGGGATGCAACTGAGAAAGTGAACTTGGCTGCTGCACTCAGAAGAGGCTGGAAGATGGAGAGCACACGGCACTCCCTGGAGGGTGGACATTGTGACCCGGTAGAACCTCTTCCACGAGGGCCTTATTTATCACTCCACATCAACATGGTGCGCCCTGAAGACTTACAAAACCATTCCTTCATGTGTTCACTGTAATTATCTCTGCAAGTCTCCGCAGCCTTTCCATGCAGGTGACGTGGCACCCTAAAGCTGTCCACGGGCACCTTCCGTCCACCACTGTGGAGTTTGCAGAGGAAGGCGGTGGGTGGAAAGCATTTCCAGAGAGACCTGATGGCCTGGCTTGTTGTTGTTGTTGTTAGGTGCCGTCAAGTTGGTATCCAACTCATATCGACCCTCATAGGGTTTTCAATGGCTGACTGTTTCGGGATTGCCTTGGGAGTGGGTTGGCAGGCCCTTCTCCCACTTTTGTGGTGCTGGGAGTTGAACTCGGGTCCTCAGAGACTGAAGCGCAGTGCTCTACCCACTGAGCTAAATCTGATTAACGGCTGTCAGATGCATCCCTGTCTCCTTCATCTGCTCGGAATGGCTGAGAACCTCACTTGTCTTCTGGACTTCTGGGAAATTTGGCCAATGAGAAGCCCTGGGGCAGGAAGATGAGAAGTCCAGGGCATTTCCCCTTCATTTCCTGGCTCACCCAGCATCTCCAATGACAATCATTGCGCCCTTTCAGCTTCTACCAGACAACGCCTCCTCATTTCTACTTCCTCAGCGCTGGCTCTGCCCACACCCCCTCTCCCCGTGACCCGACTAGCCTAGAGGTGGTAGCTAGTCCCTGCTTCTGCCAGACCCTGGCTTACTCTCCTCTCTTCCTTTTCATAGTTTTGTTTTTCCAACACCCATTTAACCAATCCATGCATTACGTTCCTTTCTTCATTCTGACTGATACTAACTGAAGAACTGTTTTTCCTTTCTCACAGCATTTCATAATGCCAGTGTTTTACAGGAGACATTTTCAGAAATTATATTCTGCAGGCATTTCAGTTAGAATTGAGACCCATCAGCCATCTGCACATTCAAATTAAACATTCGCTTATGGATTCCCGTCTTATGATCACAAGGTTCCCGGTAAGCAATGCTCTTCCTGGATAAAAAGTACACACAAGGAAAATACGGGCAAAACACCAAAGCCTTTAGGTTGGAGGCTTCAGGGAACCACCAAGGTGGGAAAGACAGGAAGATCGGCGTAACTAATAAAAGCCCAACAGTCTGGGTGCTGTGTTTAATGAGGGTTAAAAAGCCAGGCAGAAGGAGGCTAGTAAGAGGCAGAGAAGCTAACAGGATTTTCAGCAATGTTAGGGGCAAAGAAAACAAAAACTTGAGGTTAGGACGATCAAGGGTCCGTAGGGGGCCATACCCCTGACAGAATGGAAGTGCAAATCTGACTGTGACATGTGACAGGTTCCCTAGGGTGCCTTCAAGGGGCGAGGACTCTAGTAAATGTGGGCTGATTTTATACCTCCTGGAGGATTATCCAGGAGCAGAGGGAGGCAACCAAGCGATAAGTAGGGCCTGGAAACCACAGCCCACGGAATTCAGCTCAGCTTTCTTTGGGCTGAGGTTGCCGCCATGTCAAGCTGCCCGTCAAATGGTGAGTCTGCTTAAGGGGAATCAGGCTCTCAAGCCATGCTGTCCAGTAAGGTTGCCCAGAGCTGCAGGTGACTCCTGGGCTCCTGAGAAGCAGTGAATCCTCACTGAGACGTGCTGTAAGCGTAACATGAACACCTCATTTCCAAGACTTGGAACAGAAAAGATAATGTAAACTCTCTCACTCATACATTTATGTTGACATCTTGAAATAAGTTTTGATGTTGTTGTTGTTGTTAGGTGCCATGGAGTCAGTATGCGACTCATAGCGACCCTCATAGGGTTTTCAATGGCTGACTGTTTTGGGATTGCCTTGGGAGTGGGTTGCCAGGCCCTTCTCCCATTTTTGCGGTGCTGGGAATTGAACTCAGGACCTCAGAGACTGCAGCACAGCACTCTGCCAACTGAGCTAAATCCCAGCCCCGACCAGGTTAAATAAAAAATAGTTAAATTTATTTCCCCTTGTCCTCTTCTCATTATATACAGGATACATACTGGAAAATCCTAGCTTATCTACGTGGTTTGCCTTAGGTTCCTGCGGGAAGTTTTGATATAGAGTCATCTGCACTGTTTGCATACATGATGTCCAATAGTCAATAAAATGCCACTGGGAAACAGGATGAAGGGTAAGAGCAGACACTAAAAAAAGAATCATAAATAACCAAGACATTAGAGATATTAGACATCAACTTTAAACTCAAGATGATTAATGGGTTCAAGAAATGCCTTTATGGCAAGATGACAACATAGAAGATTTGACCAGAGGATGTTTGTACGTATAAAGGATCCAGTGAAAAATTCAAAATGGAACAATATGATGACTCAAGTTAAGGACTTACATGCAAACCCATTTGTATTGCACATAGATCATAACAAAAGAGAAGAAAGAATTGGAAGAGAGCACAGGGTAAAATGCTAGGCAAAAAAATTAGAGGAGAAAAATACTTAAAATATAAAAAATTTAGTTATCAAGTATATACGATATAGTGAAAATATCTAATTCATGCAATTGGATGTCCAAAAAAATAGAAAATAGAGACAAGTGGACATTAGAAGGGTTGAAGGGTAGTACCTGAAAGTTTTCCAAATCTGGTCAAAGATCTCAAGCCATAGAATTAAGAGTTGCTATGGGCTGGGATTTAGCTCAGTTGGTAGAGCACTGTGCTGCAGTCTCTGAGGTCCCGAGTTCGATTCCCAGCACCACAAAAATGGGAGAAGGGCCTGACAATCCACTCCCAAAGCAATCCCGAAACAGTCAGCCATTGAAAACCCTATGAGGGTTGCTATGAGTTGGACATCACTCGACAGCACCTAACAACAACAACAACATGGGCTGGGATTTAGCTCAGTTGGTAGAACACTGCTCTACAGTCTCTGAGGTCCCAGGTTTGATTCCCAGTACCATAAAAATGGGAGAAGGATGTGGCAATCCACTCCCTAAGCAATCCCGAAACAGTCAGTCATTGAAAACCCTCTGGTGATCTCTATGAGTTGGACATGACTCGACAGCACCTAACAACAACAATGAACTGTAAGCAAGATAAATGCAAATAAATCATCCTAAGATAAATTGTAGTGAAAATATTGAAAACTGAAAGCAAAGAGAAAAATCTTACACGAAGCCAAAGTGAAAAAAGCTGCTATCATCAAGGCTGCTTATGTCTCAAAAGCAGCAAAGAAAGTGAGAAGAAACTCAAGTATCCAGGCCTGGGGGTGCACACCTGAAATTCCAGTGACTCTGGAGGCAGAGGCAGGAGGATCACAAGTTCAAGGCCAGAAGTAGTCCATGTGACTT